>JAUBNQ010000010.1:12922931-12940417 GCA_032353495.1 Ctenopoma kingsleyae | reverse complement strand
GCACAAAAACACAAATGCCTACATTCACTCATACAGCACATTATGCACCAACATGCATGAAGCACACTTATACATGCACAAAGTGCTCATACTTAAGCACAAAACACACATGCAAGAACACTTTGATGTTGCCGAACACAGACATACACTTAAATATGAATGTACAAAATGATTTACAGATGCACATGCATGCTACACAGGAGAAGCATGCTGCTGTGCTATGAAATACATTATGCAAAATATGAACACATTACACAGGCACTTAAGTACAAAGTACTTACATAATTACCCAGGTACATCTATTGAAAGCCAAAGAGGTCATAATTCACCTTCTTTTTCCTGTCGTTTGGTGTTTAATATTGATTTTAATGTAGTGTCATTTCACCAGATGGTGCTTATAAACACCGTTCCATGTGCCACCACACGTGTGCCGGCACAGAGAACGCTGGCACGCCGCTCCTGACTGCCATTTCAGCGCGGCATCTATTTATGCCAGTAAAATCGTGGATTCTCACCGTTGATCATATACACACGCAAGGAACTAAACAGCAGTCAGCAGGACAAAGGAGGCAAATTGTGACCTTTGGCTTTTAACACACATCTGCAGATGCGATATATATAAATACATTTGTACATGATAGTAAAGTGAACATATGCTCGTATATGTCATGCTACCAGGCACATTATGCACAGTGTTTCTTGAGGAAATAACAAACAAGGAATATACAGACACGCAATTTACACTTACTTAATATATAGTGTCACACTTTCTCAAACACACTGAGAGAAGTGAATACTCTGTTCCAAGGTGGAACAGGTTGTGCAGTTTGAATAAAAATTGCACATTTACAACACAAAAATATGATCCCAAGACAGTTTTTGAGAAATTCAGTTTTTATTAGATCTACTGGTTAATAACTGAACACAAAAAGGCATTTTTGAGTGTTTGTAATGCTCAGAAAAGTGTATTCACTTCTGCTGTAATGATTGTGTATAGGAGAAAGCCTTTTTTGTGTGAAGTCACAATATCTGCAATTCTAGCTGCATCGATACCTCTAAATCACCTCACAACTGAACAATAGCAAAACTATTTAATCTTACATGCTGTCTTTCTGACTCCTCTGACTGTAATTACCTACATTATTTCTCATTCAATATACAGAATGCAAGGCTGATTTTTTTATTTGTTGTTTACATTAGAAGAATACAACATAAGTATTTTCCCCCTTCCTGATTTCTTCCTTTTTTGTCACACTTAAATGTTTCAGACCATCAAACAAATTTTAATATTGCAGAAAGATAACCCAAGGAAATACAAAATTGGGACTTCAGCAAACCACAGTGAGAACCATTATCTACAAATGGGGAAAACTTGGAAAAGTGTTGAACCTTCCCAGGAATGGCCAGCCTGCCAGGGAAGTCATAACAGAACCCAGAACATCTAGAGACCTGCAGGATTCACTTGCCTCAGTTGATGTCAGTGTTCATGATACAACAACAATGAAGAAATTGGGCAGAAATAGCATCCATGGGAGAATTCCAAGGCAAAAGCCAATGCTGACTAAAAAGAACACAAAGGCTTGTTTCACATTTGCCAAAACAAAATTATCCCCAAGACCTTGGGACAAATATGCTGTGGAAGGTGTGTGTCTCATGTCATAAAAAGAACGTCATACCAACAGTCAAGCATGGTGGTGGTAGTGTGATGATCTGGGGCTGCTTTGCAGCTTCAGTTCCTGGACAACTTGATGGAACCATGATTTATGTGGTCAACCAGAAAATCCTGAAGGAGAATGTCCGACCATCAGTTTTTGATCTCAAGCTTGAGCAGATTTGCGTTCTGCAGCAGCATAATGATCCGAAACACAACAGCAAGTCCACCTCTGAATGGCTTTAAAAAGAGCTAAATTAAGGTTTGGGAGTGGCCTAGTCAAAGTCTGGACTTAAATCCAACAGAGATGTTGTGGCATGAAATAGAAATAGGTCATTCATGCTCAAAAACCCTCCAGTGTGGCTGAATTAAAACACTTCTGCAAAGAAGAGTGGCACAAAATTCCTCCACAGCGATGTGAAAGACTCATTGTAGGTTAACACAAATGCTTGATTGGAGTTGCTGCAGTGGTGGCACAATCAGTTACCAGGTCAGTTTGGACAGCTTTTTTCCTTAATAAATCAAATAATCATTTAAAAACTGCATTTTCTATTAACTCTGGTTATCTTTATGTGATATTAAAATCAGTTTGATGACATTCAAGTATGATAAATATGATTAAAAAAAAGATCAGGAAGGGGGAAAATACTTCTTCACAGCCCTGTACTACATGTTAACCATGGCTAAGTGGTCATTCAAATAAAAAAAAAAAAAAAATGCAGTTTTGGGCACAGACTTTGCAGATGACTTTGCTCCAGGAAATCCAGTTTGGGTCGTGAATACATGAATCTGAAAGTTTAACAGCCACTAAAACTTGCTATACATGCTATTCTTATTGCATTTCAAGGAAGAATTTCACATCTTCATCACCAGGTAAACAGTCAAAATGGTGTTAAATGTTCAGATTACAAATTAATCACAAATGTGTCATGTGGTTCATGACCTATGCAGATATGTGCAAATGATGTTGCACTAGCAAACGTTGTGTCAGGTACAACTTTATATTGCTGGAAACTGTGTTTTTGTTGTTGTTGATGTTTATTGCTGAAACCCTCTGTATCTGCATCCCTGCTGCATCCACTAAGTGGCATCATTCAAATAAATTAGGCTACATATTTCATACAGGGCTAATGTTGGTTTGAATGTTGCTGACAGCGCCTGTGTTGCACTGTTGAAACCTTGTGTTTGACTTCACTGATACACAAAATCACAGAGACAGTGGGCTGCTGCACTGAAATACTAAGTCTTATCTGTTAACATTTACAGTCATTCATCAGTGTTTAAAAACTCTTTTACAGCACCCTGTGACTTCAGAATGAAATTGTAAACAATTTTATTGGGTGGAAAATGCCAGCTGGGTGTGTCATTGAACAGACTTTCTGCCAGCACTAGTTTAATGTTGACTATAGTGTGTAAGAGGAGAAACAGTAAGGGCTGTGAAATCCTCTACTGCTTCTGTCCTTGTTTGTTGACATGCTCACTCCATGTTTTTGTCTTTTCCTCTGAAACAGGTGGTCTCTGAATAGATTTGATGGCCAGTACACCTCCACTCACACGCGAACACACACACACACACACGCATACACACCCAATGCTTCAATGGCATCCCCATGTCCGCCCTTCTTTACTCTCTTTTTCCTTCCTTCCTCCCTCCCCTCCCATCCTCACCCCTCCTCACCCTTCACAATTACACACAACAGTTGCCAGTGTCCTTTGGAGGAAAAATGATGCGTGTCTAAAACAACTGATTTCTCCTTTTTCCTTCTGTTCCCTCATCTCCTTTCCTCTATTGAACGGTTACTCACCCCATCACCACCACCTCTGCCTACCCCTTGCCTTCTCTTTCCTCCACTTAAAGCATGTACCACATTATATCCGGGCAGGCAGGCAGGCAGGGAGAGAACAGCAGTGATGGGAGCTTCCTTTCTGCCAGGCGTGCACATGTGAAGGTTCCTAGTTGCCTTTATCATCTCGCCTGACAGATTGCACCATGGAGCACGAAAGCACAGATTCTCTCTCTCTCACACACACACACACACACGCAGTCGAACAGACGAGCACTGGAAGTTCACATAATGCTATTTCAAGAGTGAATTCTTTAACCGAATGAGTGGGTCAAGCTGATGAGTTTTTTTTTCTCTCACACACCTACTCACAAAAGGTTTAATGTGCTTCTGATTTCACGTGTCTGTTACCTATAGGTATGGTACCTATAGTGAAAACTTCCAAAGCCTTTTGCTTGACTTGTGGTACAATCATAACTCTGAAGGATGAGTGAGTGAGTGTGTGTGTGTGTGTGTATATACCTTTG
Organism: Ctenopoma kingsleyae; assembly: GCA_032353495.1. NCBI lineage: Eukaryota > Metazoa > Chordata > Actinopteri > Anabantiformes > Anabantidae > Ctenopoma > Ctenopoma kingsleyae. The sequence continues at coordinate 12,936,455 of JAUBNQ010000010.1, read as the reverse complement.
TTGTATTCACCTAGGTGTCTAAAGTGTTTGTTAAGGGTCTTGTTTTATTTTGTCCTCTGCAGCGGTGCGATAGAGGGAATTTCATTATGCAAATCGATGTCTCTCTGCTGATGAGCATGCCCTCAGGCTTCTGTCTCACACACAATGGCACTCTCTCTCTTTCTCACACACATACGCATAAATACCCCATCCATGCAGTCTGTGTGTCTTTCACCCACACACACTCTCAGACAACACACATGCTCAGACGCTCATGAAAACATGCGTGACCGTGCCACACAGACACAGTCACGCATATCATGTCTGAGACTGGAGGCGCAGCGGGGGAGTGCATGTGTCTGCGTGTGTGTGTATGTGCGGTGTGTGCGAGGTGAGGCAGAAAGGGGATGCTTAAGGTTACAAGCCATTTCAGGGTTACAAACCATTTCTCCCGGTTCCCTTGTACATGGCTGTGCTGGATGCCCCTTTACACACATACACACATAGATGGAGTTGTGCATGCTCATTGTAGCTAACATACAGATACAGTGACACATAGAAACATATGAAACAAAACACACTGAAATAAAAAAAGACAAGGGCATTCAAAAGCAGAATGCAGCACAAAAATGCACACAGAAAAACAACACACACACACACACACACATACATACATGTGTGTATGTAAAAGGTCGAATTACACACACAAAAGGAGCCCTACCCCATGTGGATGTGACCCAATGACCCTGCTGTCACACACAGTGCCCATCTGCCACAGAGAGGCACAGAGGGAGGGGACAGGGTTAGGGATGATGGTGTCTTGAGGGAGGGGGAGGTTGGATGGGGGGGGTGGGGGGGGTGAAGGGAGGCAGTAAGTGCTGTGGGGGGTGGGGCACAGGAGAAACTTAGGTTGTTAGACAGAACACAGCAAAGAAAGAACATGTCTTCACGGTAAATTTTGAGTTCACTTTTTGCACAGATGTGCCCAAAGAGGTTTGAATGGTTTTATACCCCCTCTCTGTTCTCTCTCTGTGTGCTACAATCACTACACACACGCACAGACACACACATCTCAGGAACAGAATTCCTGTTAGGGACTGATCTAGCCTGAACCTCCTGACCACAGTCTCCTTTAGACTGGAGCTGTCTCAGTCTTCCTATGATAAATACAGAAAACATTCTGTGGGCTGACAATAGACTGTCCTGAATGTGGAACAGATGAGGAACAGAGCGTGAACAAAGATGACAGAGACTCAGGAGGACCAACGGGGGAAGGTGGAACTTGTTGTTACAACAAAAAACCTGTGAATCTACACTTTTGGTGATTTTTTTTTTACTTAAACTGATGGTGTTATATTGACTCACAGTTCAGCGATTATAAAAATTTTAATCTGAAAGCAAATTTGGATATATGAGGTTGGCTTTCTTTGATGTGGAAACTTGTAATATTAACAGAATATCTGTTCCACTGCAAAGAAAATCTGGCTTTGTGGAGGTTCCATGGAAACTTTTTGGTGCACAGGCATCGCTCCAAAACAGAAACAAATACAGAGAGGATGGGTTTGTTGTACGAATCTGGTTATAGTTAGGCAGATATATGATCTGCAGTTACATCGTGGGGTTATAGCTTTTTTATTACATATCATATATTGGCATCTACTGCCAATATGATGGCAATTCCTCTCTGACCACAGCTGCCTGAAAACAGCCTGTAAAGTCTCCAATAAAGTTTTATTTTCTGTGCAGGCTGTGTTTCATTATTTTATCGTCCAGTTATATTTTTGTGAATTAATTTTTCATTTAAATGTTGGCAGTAACTTCACATAAGATTGGACAATGACATCTTTAGTCTAATAGTATGTGCAGTGGGCTTTATATATGCAGGAGCAGGTTTAGATGTGGAATAGAAAGTCGATAGACAATGGAGGAGGAGAGAGAGCAGGAAGAAAGAGAGAAGGAGGTGAAAAATGAGAAGAAGACACCCACGCCTCCTCCCCGGAAGAGAAGGAAGGAGGAGGGATGGCAGGTTGTGGAGCAGGAGAGCAGGGGGTGCAAAGGAAATCCAGAGGGGACCAACTGTAGTGGTGTCAGACTGGGGTGCTGCCAGGACACATCCTGCCAACACACACCAGGAGCCAGACATACACACATAGACACACACACACACACACACACACACACACCCTCAGGCCTGGCCCTAAGTGTGTGAACAATCCTGCCAACTGTACCACCCCCCCACCCCCCAACCACCACCATCCATCCACCCACAACCCCTGAAGACCCAATCTGGAATCAATCTACAGCGACAACTCTGGTGCCAAACTCACCCTGCTGCCGGCCCCGCTCGTGTTTATTTCACTGCATTAGACACACGGGTTGACTTAGTTCTCGTCACAAAGACTGATCACACATCACAGTGCTAAGAGGCTGAAATGCACTTTGAAGCTGTGAATTGTTTGAGAATATTTGTATTCTTCTGAAACGCTGGAGCAAAATCAATCTGGTTGTTGTATAATGCTAGGAGCAGGAGGCTGTGAAGAGATTGTTTTCCATAGGCAAGCATTAGCCTTGGAGAACCTTTGTGTACATACCTGCAATTTATTTACTCCCAAGGGTGAAGCGGTGGTTCAGCTGATACATGTGGGACAATTTACGCTCGGTGTTGAGGATTTAAATTCGGCTCATGACCTTTGTTGTGTGTCATCTTCTCTCATATTTTCCTCTGTTTGCATCAAACGCATGCTATCTAATGAGAATTGCCACAGAAATATTTGTTAGAAATGCCATGATGCATTTTTAAACCTCTTTTCTGCCCTACCCCCATCTCCAAGCAACACAAACCCCTAACCCTTTTAATTCCCCAATCATGTTTATGCAAATTCAGGATGTATGTTCTGTGTGTACATAATGGATGCTGCTATCACCAATGGGACAGACATGTCCTATATGTTTCTCTATTAGAAGGAGCTTTACAGAGCTATACAAATAATTCAGATGGCATCATTAGGCATATCTTGGCTTGGGTTGAAGACAGGTAACAGAAAGGCCATCAAAACAAACAAACTACAGGTGTGTGTTTTAAATCATTAGAGGTGGGTGCTACATAGAAATTACCTGTCAGGTAAAACACCCTTCCATAGGACCTCCAGACTGAAAGAGGAGACTCTACTCCTAGATCAGATGTACATAAATATGATCAGCGTGTATGTTTTGCCATTTGGTGACGTCTAGCAGCTGCAGTAAATGTTGGGTGGTGACCAAATATTAATAAACTAGTTTGCCAGGAGGCTTTCACACTGGAGATCCCAACCAAACTGTGTTGTTTGCACCATGGGACAAATGAACTATGTGGAGGAGTTTTTGGAAAGAGACACAAAACATCTACATATTTGTTCATGCTTGTGGTCATTTTTTTTATCTTTGTGGTCACTTAGCATCTTTTAACTGAGCTCCATGACTTACAAACAAGAAATATTATCGTGCATTTCATGCAAAGGCTCTGACCAAGCCAACCGGGCTCAGGCCCAGAGACCTACGAGGTCAGCGGTCTCCTGGCCCTGTGCCCATGTGGCCCATTCAGTAATCCAGTCATGTTTAGAATGAAGCATTTTTGGAGCTTAATGCATATTAAACAGTAAATGTCAGAATAAGTTGGCATCAATTTATGAAGTTTAGACCATTTGTTTGTTTGACACCTTGTTTTGTATGTTAAAATGACTTTTCGGCCAATATAATGTTAAGAACCTAATGAAATAAGGTATGACTTGACTATACTACCCTGTATTTACCCATTTGGTGATGATACAGTATATATAAGCTACAATGTATTGGGTAACACTAGATTATACAGGAGTATATACATGATTATGCTGAGAATATTGTTCTTTTGTGAACTTGAGATGTACTGTATACTGTACATTAAGATATCTTAATAACAATCAAAAGAAAACCGCTTTACTCTGAGGCCAACATCGGAGCAGGCATCCTACCATTTGCTAAACAAACTCCATCCCTTTTGCCTGTAAACGATTTCCTATTATAAACACATGTTGGAGATGAATCATTCTTTAGTTCAACTCTCAGAGAGGACATTTCAGACAAGTTCCCCCTCCTGTTTTCCATTTGGCTGTTTAATTGTCTCAGTGCTGTCAACAGACTATCAAGGTAATTAGCCATGACTGCACAACAACACAATCAGACAGACAGGAATGAACTGCAGCCTCTGAACATGATACTTGGAGAGGGAACGGGTGGGGACGACTTAATGTGGGCGCATGTATGCACACACACGGGTATGCACATATCCGGGTGCTCATACACACTGACACACACACAAGCACACGCACACTCGCAGGCTCTCGTGCACAGTCATTACCGTACCCTGAGTACATAGATCCATGCCACACATTATATTTCCTCCGCCAACCATAACCTTCCACCCACCTCCTCCTTAATCCTTCTACCTTACAACTCTCTCTCATTCCCTCTCCTTCACATACACACAGTTACAAAACCAAAACCTCATTTCCTCTGTGCCTCGAGCTATAGGAGCAGTGTTAATTGCGAGAAGGTGGGGAGTGAGCAAGGGTGTGCTTTTGTGTGTGTGTCAATCCACAAGAACATGAGCTTTAAAGGTGTGTGTGAGCTGTTGCAACTGTAAAGTGTGCATTTCCATATATGTGTGCGCTCACTTCCTTTAAGTGTGTAGGCAGTCTCTCCTATGCCAGTCTGGGCATAGCTCCAGGGTTTCCTGCACCACCTGGGCATCTGTGAGTCTTAGTGCCTGTCACTGGGTACCATCCCAGCTGGAGTGTGTGTTTCTTGGTGTGTATATGTTTGTGTGCGTCAGCTGAGGAGGAGCAGCCCATGATGAGCCTTTAGCGCCAGCAGCAAACACCATTGTCTTATCCTCCCTGAGCCGTGGGGGCACATACACAAATACACACACACACACACACACTCAGGATGTACATCTGGTTCCTACCTTTGCCTTCTTCTCTACACACTAACTGGATTCTTTTCTTTGAAAAACATCACCAATAGAAAAGACACAAGGAATTAAAAGAGGGGGGTGGGGTGGGGGGTGGATTTCGATTAAACAGCCACCATTTAGCAACCAATGAAGCTCTCTGTGCTCGCTTGCTTGGACTATACATACACCATTAGTTGTTCAGACCATGGCGGACTTAAAATTACCCTGACTGAAAGGTCATCTACTTCCATTGAGCACAGCTAATATTAGATTAGCTCTGTAGTGCAATAAATATGAGTAAAAAAGAAAAAAGGCCATTCTGGGAAGATGTCTTAGGTGAGTAAAAATGAATCGACAACTTTTTTTCTTTGTTTTTTTCTGGGGGAACATTTCGGTTAAAATGTAACGAGGGCTATAAAGACGAGTAAATCCAGCAAAATGTGGCTGCCTGTATAATTTAGATTAATGTAATTTCACGTTTTGTGACTGCTTTTCAAAATATTTTTAAGGCTTTACTGTTATTCATAATATGTATAAAAGGCTTCAAGGAATCAGTAGTGTTTTGCCCCATTATGGCCAACTAATTGCTGTTTGTTTACTACCTTTTTATTTACCACTAGATGGGGAATCGTTAATAAAGTTAATAGCCGACAGAGGTAAATGGTACTAAAGTTAATGTTTACAATAAGTGTTAAGTAGCAAAGTTAAGAGACAATATAACTAATACATTATAGAGTACTGCTATTGCTGTCAGCTGGCATGAGCATTAGTAACAGAGACAAAAATTAATGACAACAACAACAAACTTGGCAGAAGAGAAATAAAAGTGTAATAAAAGAACGTCCTTAGTCCTCTCTGTGGGTCAAATTGCCCGCAAAATGATCCATTTTCTCTAGGTGATTATAGGAAAACACGCCAAAGCTTTGGTGGTGAAAACAATTTTAGGAGCATTCAGGTAGGGGTCAACAGATTGCTGTGTACAGAAACACTTCAGGGTTGAAACAATATACCCAGCCCCGATACAATAACGCTGCTGGCCTGAGGCAATACACACACACATAAACACAGATAAACATACACTCCTATGTTCCCTTCCCACTGTTGCCCCAAGGTTGAAACTCTAAACCTAATCACCCAGTGCTCACTGGAGGCACTGCTCCTGCACTCTGCCAACGTAAGCTCTCCACACATTTCTTTCTTATTTATGTGTAGGTGTGTTTGTGTACATGTTTGCATATATTGTACCCAGATGTCCTTTACCTTAGAATATACAAAAGAGGAGCATGCGTGTGTGCTTGGATACTTTCAGTAATTTCTTTTCTCCCACTAATCTGCGAAGTAAATAGTGTGGTGGAGTAGAGCAGCATCAAAGTAAGCTGCTGGAGTGTGTGTTTAAATACTGCATGTGCTTTCCCATGGGTAAAACCTACAGTCCCTCTCTGCAATTATCTGTAGGTCAACATGTTTGCTATACAGTACTAGAGTTTAGTGCAGGTTAACCCTTGGAGGCACAATATGCCCCGACATGTTATCACAATGTACAAATACAGAATTCTTCTTCTTCTTCTTCTGCTTATTATTGTTATTAGTAATAGTAGTAGTGGTGGTAGTAGAAGCATTTAAAGTATATTACAAAGTATGTACAAACAAAACATGAACTATATTTTAAGGTAAATCAGAAAATCATAAATACATTATACACAATGTGTATGTAACACAATTACCAGAATATTAAAAATATAATCTTTTAAGAACTGAATTCCATAAGGCTAAAAAAATATCAACTATATTAACACTGCTAAGTGTCCAAAGCTTGATTTTAGTGTGAACGGAACTTTCCTATTATTAAAGTGAACTGGATGAAGAAAAAAAAATCCTGATCTGTTTACTTGACTTCAACACGAGGAAAAACCAAAAAAAAAAAAAAAAAAAAACCCGTCTTAGTTTGTTAACGTTCACGTTCATCAAAATCTCTTTGTTGATTGGCTGACGTTTACCAATCAGGGGGTAAAGGTCATGCAGGTGGTCTACGTCATTTGACGTACCCAGCTCACGTTATTATGGCGGTTAATCGAAAATATGACAGTGTAGCTAAATAAAGAAATTAAAGTTAAACTCAACAGAAGAAAAAAAAATGCATGAACTGACTTTACTTTTTCGTCTTCAGTGAGCTTCTGTCACATTTGGGAAGAGATGTGGCTAATGTGTGACTCGGGAGTTACTAGCTTTGCTGTTAAGGAAACGTAAAATACACCACGTTTAAAAGGTAAGAACGTTTTTATGGGCCTTATTTGGGCTGTTTCTGTGTTTCCTCGACATTTTAATGATCTGTTGAGTGATACCGTGGGCTTCTTAACCATGTGGAAAGAGTTAAGTTTGTGTCCTGACGAGTTTTGCAGTTGTACCGGTGCTGTCTCTGTTGTTTAGTTGTTATTCTCCCTCTCTCAGTCTGTCATACATATAGACCTTCTGTGTTCAGGATTTGACATAATTCACATTATTTACTGAGAGGCTGATTAATCACTGAAGAATAGTAAAGTGGATTCTGTTTGTCTTTCACTTACAGTATATTGGGTCATTTAGTGTCCATGTTTAAGTTTGAGCCCATTTTTATCTGACATTGCTCTCTCTGTCTCTCTCCTCACTTTGCTATTTTTATTGTATGAGCTACACAAATGCAGCCTCAGAAATGTAGACATAGACTTTCTGTGATCATGTCTGCATGGTATTTCTATAATGGAGCAGTTATATATGTAAGTGTGTGTAATAGGTTTCGGGAGTCAGCAGGGGTCCCGCGAGGCTGATTAGTGGACCCTACCAAATGTCATTAGGGTGTAATGAAAAAGCAGCCCTGGTGCTAATGCATAATAAAGTGAATGTGCTGTGTTACATTACTACAGTGTCCAGACTACGCCTGTTGGCACATCAGCACTTCATTGGTTTGTATGTGTGTGTGTGTGTGTGGCAACTTTACATCAAGTATCTGAGGAAAAGATGACAGAAACGGAGTTAGCGCTGACAGAGGGCCAACAGTAATGTACAGCGTGTGTGTGTGTGTGTGTGTGTGTGTGTGTGTGTGTGTGTGTGTGTGTGTGTGTGAAAAAGACAGAGAAGGGAGGGAGTGAGTTGGACTTTTCATTTGTGTGCATGTGCAATTGTATGTGTGAATTATCGTGATGTACATACGCTATGTGAATGTGCAGGTTTCATACAGCATTTGTGTATATATACAGTATGTGGTCACGTCACTGTGCCTACATGTATGTACATGCACATACATGTACACATATATGATGTGTTGCAGTGTGTGGTTGTTCTAAAAACTTCTTGTATTGCCAGATTTGTCTCTGTTAGTGTGTGTGTTCTTACTGCATTGGCTTTGTGATTACATCTGCATTTTCCGAGAGTAATATCAATGACAGGGCCAAAGGAAGTGCTTTCACTCAGTGGTTGATACAGTAATCACATTGAGGGGAGAAGTAATAACTATCTACTATGCCGCCATTTAACTACTGTGGCCTTGACTTCAGTATTGACTGCATTAGAGGCGTCACATTTAGCTTTGTTACGCAGTTGTGTGTGGTGTCTGTGTGTGTGTGTTATGACCTTATGAGTAGTACAGAGGAGTGCAGTGGCTGATCACTGATTGTGCCAGCTGTTAAATGTAAAAAGTGTGTTTAAAAAAAAAAAAAGTGCTGTCACTCTGGAATGTTAAGCTGCAGTCTGTCTTCCTTTGCCTCGACAGGCAGCACAGCGAAGGGCGAACGAGGATGCGTGTGTAATCCAAACCCCCCCCACCCGCTCCCCTCCTCGCTTTTTCTCTTTACTTCACAGCAGCATCTCTTTCTTTCTAAGTCCCTCCAGAATGATTGAATATTTACTCTCATTTAATGTTACTGTCCAAAAGACATCGGCCAGCGGAGACACACACATGCACAACCACACGCATTCAGACACACACAGCCTAGTCTACCCATTTAATTAAGCACTCTATGAATAATTCAGTTTGAGCCTCTGGGCTGAAGATAATTATAACGATCAGGATAATAATGTTTATTTTGCTTTTTATTGTATTAAGACATCAATATCTCTGCACTGCAGTGTGGACAGTTTGCAGCTACACTTCTAATGCCTCAAGCACCACCTCTAATATCCCAGTGTCTGTGTTGTTCATGTGTAAAAGTTGCGCATGTGTGTTTGTTGCAGACAGTGGGTGCTTGAATATGTGTCTGAGAGGATGGCTATAACTGCCTTCCTCACGGTGCCAGACATAAATGGATGCAGCTGTTTTAATTTATTTATGTTTTTTTTTTTTAATATATCATGGATTAAACTATGGATTGATATCCGTAGTCCCACAGATTGATGCTTCAGTCGCAGCACTGGGATTTCCCAGTTCTGACCTTGAATGTTCTCATACCCAGTATAAATTTCTGAACCCATAATCCTCAGTTTAGCAGATCAATAATAAATAATGTGATTACAGTTGGACTGGGCACAGCAGCTGTTCTCCACCCTATGTGGCTTCTATCAAGTTCTGATTAGTCAATGATTGTCTATTCTTTGCCAGGCATATGGAATCAGCAGTCTATTCGCTGTCACTGTATAGTCATTGATTAACCCCGACAACAGATGTGGGAACAGTGATTGTGCTGTATTGTTGGTCTTCACCCTGGCATATTGCAACACACTAGGTAGTCTTTTCCAAATGGCTGCAATTTGCTATTCTTTCTGAAGATTACTGTAAATCTTTTCTTCTTTATTCTGCAGACCAGAGTTGAGGAAAAATGGAATGACACTGAACTTAGTCACAAACTAAATATGTTTCTGTGATGTACTCGTATCTGGGAAGTACTGTAGGCCTCAGGTAATTGGTTATAGTCATGGTCATCTTCTTGCCTCATAGATTTGCTGTAAACAACACAGGTACAATATTATCTATCCATCCTACCTATCTCACCATATTCTCATCCATCAACAACCATTCCCAATATACACAAGAGCACATACAACACATCTATTCTGTTAGGCCTGAGATCCTAAAGTCTAACATTGATCCTTCTCTCTGTCACCCCCCCAAAGCTCTAGGGCTTCTGTCCAGACACCCAGACTCTCTGAGAGGCCTGACCCAGAGACAGCCTCTCCCTCTGGGCTTCTGCGATGGGGATAAGTCCATCTGCGGAGGTGGACCTGCTGAAGTTAACCCATCCGTCACTGACTGATGGATGGTCGAGACAGACAGCGAGGTTCTTGGGGTACATGTAGACACACACACACACGCACACTGTGGCAAACTGAACAACAGACTGAATGACAGACTGCCTGCGCGCGTGTATGTGTGAGTGTGTGTGTGCGTGTGTGTGTGTTGTACAAAGCTACGAAATTTGAGAAACCTTCAAGTGCCTCTTGTGTCCCCTCAGCGTCCTCCTCATTTGATTAGTGGCCTAAAAGAGCCCTGTAGATCAATAACTGACTTTGCTACCCCCCGAGCTCTGTGTACATTCTCCACACAATCAAACACACACACATACACAGAGCTCTGTAGTGGTTCATTTAGGCCAAGCCGTCACTCATCAAAGTGTGGGCAGGTCCAGTCTGGAGCGGCCTATCTGGAACACTGGTGGGGGCTTATGTTCGTGTGTGTTTATGCGGATGAGATATTATGTGTCTGCTTGGTCCATCTGTCTTGTTTATGTGTGTGTGAGTACCAATTAGTTCATGTTCCCTCTTATCCCCGCCAGTAATGACACACCAAAAAAAATGTCTTTGCTCCCTTCCTTTTGCATGTTTGTCATACTTGAATGAGGATTTAATTTATTTAGGGGAAAAAAGTAAAAAAACAAAAAGTACAAAAGGACTTTTTTTGACTTTTTATGAGTAAGGGGGTCAATGTCAGTGTCCCTGAAGTCAGACAGATGATAACATAAGAAACGTACCAAGCTGACTTGTAGGTCAACTAGTGGAAAACAGTGTACCCACACAGGGTGGATAATGTCATTAACCAGCCACACACACACAGCTCCACTACAACAGAATATTAGGTTAGCTGCTGTGCTCAAGGGCACTTTGACATTAACTGTAGAGGAAGGTTAAAGCATTTTATCATCCAAATTTTCACATGTGGTCCAGTAATTGGAAGGGTTGGAACAAAAGAACCATTAAGCGACCACCTGCAGCTTTGTAAAGTGGATAAAAGACATTAAATAATGAAAACAGCAGCTTTATACATGTTGCATACTTAAATAAACACAACAAAGGCTTGTGTTTAATTATACCGTGACTGATATGTCCACTTTAGAGGAACTTTGAAAATAATAAGTGTAGTATTTATAACACCAGTAAGGTGTTGAGACAGTAATGTGACATCACGTCAGATTTGTAAGATTACTTGACGGCACAAATCAGGAACCCTTCCTTACAACACAAAACGTAATTCTGCTTCCACTGTTCTACCTACGTATCTCCAGCTTCACATTGACTTATCCTGTCAGTTTGTATATTCACTGTCAGAATGCTGTCATTACCTTTTATCCTTTTTTTTCTGCTCTTCAAAACAAACTCAAGGTTGAGCGACAGTGAGGAAGATGAATAGCAACATCCTAAGTATTTTTATTAAATGGCAGTAAAAATGGGGCTGATTTCAATGATATAGGTGCAGTGCAATATCTGGGAGGTCAAAATCACATATGCCTCAATTAGATAAAATAATTAGCTAATGTTTGTCAGTGTCTAATCATTTAAGATGTAAATATTAAAAACCAGGGTGTGCAAAGGCAAATTTAATGGAAGTCAGAAGGTAGTAGTGATTTGGTACACTTCTGAGGACTGTTTCACTGTAATTTTAATCAAGGCAGCCAAGGGTTTTAAATATACATATTTTTCTAAATCAAACTGAAAGGTGCAAATTCATCTTGACTCAAGACGACCTCAGGTCCAGTGTCACTGGGGTCCAGTTTGAGTGGTCATTTTGGTGCTCTGTGTGGTCTGCTTGTCCAAGCTAAGTAGGGCGTTGGACAAACAGTCTGTCCACCCACGGCCCTTTGTCACTGACAACCTTGTAGATGCCACCTCAGCTGACCACGTGCGGCCAACACTCAATTTCACACAGACACACGCTCTTAAACACACACTGCCGCCTTCTCTGGGGTGCGCTCCAGCCACCGAAACACAGCGCAACGCCCACGCCGCTGTCACTCACTTGTAGCTCCACCCGCCCGCTCTACCTTCCCTCACACACACATACATAAACACAGTCATTGGCCGCCCACACGTGCCAGTTAACCTATTAATGAGGCGGCACGGGTCATGTCGTGTTCCGCTGCCCCCGCGGGGCTGACCGACCTGTCTGCATGTCAGTTTTATTCCCACCCACGCCGACTGGCTGATGGACTGCCTCGCCTAATTGACTGAATGACTTGACTGGATAAACATGTAGCATGCTGGGATGAAGTGGGCGTGGGAACTGGAATCGAAGCACGTGGGCGTAGGCTCGGGGCCTCGAAGGGATGGATAATGTTGTTATAGAAATAAACACAAAAATATTCCTATAGTATGTGGACTGTATGGACTGGTAGTGTGTTGAGATGGTCGAGTGCTGGCCTTTTGCTTGGTTTTCTCCAATCACCCAATTTAAATATTTCTAGAGCTTAAGAAAATATTGAATTTTCATGGAGATAAAGAGGCTTTTACAGTATCTTCAACAAGTTGTTGTGATTGTTATGAGATCCAAAGTGTGTTTTGTTTTGTGTTTTTATTATTCACATAGGTTTTTTTTACGACTCTGCCTTAAGTGTGATAGTGAACACATTGTCAGCAGAATGTAATATAATCTGTGTAAGAGACACAGTTTATTCAATTAATTTTTCATTGTTTTAAACATGTTACACGCCTCCTGTTCTCGCACTGTCAGGATAATAGTTGGGAGTGCTCGGGCTTAGATGTAACAATTAAAACCAAATGGTTTGTTGTTTCCTGCACAAAACTGATGGACAGTTATTTTAATACCAATTGATATTCAGCACCTGTTTTGCTTTTGCTTCGTGTGAGTGTAAGGTGTCGTGTGCTTCTCTATGCGTGAGTATGTGTGACTCATGCCAGTCCCTCTGTGATGATCATCTATTGTGAGCGTGGCAACAGCCCGAACACTTGACTGCACAACTGCTAATTTCTCTCTCTGTGCATAAATTAATAGTTCATAAATAAGCGAATAAATTAAAGAATGGATGGGAGGAGAGAGAGGGAGGAGAGGAATGGGGGCAGGAAAAACTTTCTCATCAGAAAAATTTAATTTCTCACTCCGACACCCACGAATATGGGGGGAGGAAGGCTCGGGCGGTGGGTAATGGATGTGGGTGCGTGTGTGCACGTGTGTGTGTGCAAAGGGGATTCATTTTCAGGCTTTCTATCACACCCCTCTGAGCACTGACATGTTGGCATGTTTTGGTTTTTTTTTTTCCCCTTTCCCGAGATCCACATTCAGCAAACATCTGTGCCTATTACTGAACACACACACACACACACACACACACACACACACACACACACACACACACACACACACACACACACACACA
>JAUBNQ010000010.1:12894042-12906918 GCA_032353495.1 Ctenopoma kingsleyae | reverse complement strand
CTTCAGTTTGTATGACACACAGCCACACACACACATTTGATGAACTCATAAACTCTCTCTCTCTCTCTCTCTCTCTCGCTCTCTCTCTCGCTCTCTCTCTCGCTCTCTCTCTCGCTCTCTCTCTCTCTCGCTCGCTCGCACGCACGCACGCACGCACGCACGCACGCACGCACGCACGCACGCACGCACGCACGCACACAATCAAATGAAAGAACACAGCGAGTGTCCCCCAGCTGGGCACTGATGAGAGAGAGAGAGAGAGAGCGTTCGACCTGCTGTGTGGACAGGCAGTATTTCCATACAAATCAATGGAGCGTCAGGCTAAGCTCTGGGACGCATCAGGGGACAAGCCTGGTCACACACGCAATGAAGCCACACACACACACACACATCACCTCATGCCATGCAAGCACAGGAAACTGCAATCTCCTGCCCTGAACTCTACATGGTACACACACAGACACACAGTTGGCTGAAGGTAGCACATCTAGAGGATGGGTGAACAGGCAAGGTTAGTTTCATGATGAAGTCTGCTGCACTGACTACTTTCTGAAAATGTCAAATTTGTAAAAGAATCTGTTTAATAACCTCAATCTGTGGAGATTACTAAGTGATTTTGAAATGGACTATAAACCAAAACTATGAACATCTCTATCTGAACTTTTGCTCTGTGTTCTAACACCTTTAAAGTTGACTAAGATACATATTGCACTTATTATTATACAATTATTATAAACTTATTAAAAAGTTAGTTGTCTAACATTGGTGGCAAACCTCACTCATACTCTTTGCTAATTGCTAAGTTGGGGCAAATAGTTGACCATCCATCACATACTGGTGTAATATTGGGACACACACTTTTGCCTGTTCACTGGAACGTGATACATTGTATAATCTTTTCATTATGAAATCTAACATAACATGAAACATCTAATTGTCTATAATGTATATATCCATAGTCCCATCCTAAGTATTGGACTGTCAAGGCTAATGTGTTAGTTTTTGCTTCACACTGAAGTAATTTGGGTTTAAGATTGAAAGATGGAGATGAGACAAAGTTCAGAATTCCATCATTTATTTAACTTTATACCCTCATAAATTAAACAACATAGAACATAGCACTTTTTTGTATTAAATAACCTTAATTTTAAGTGAGTAAAAATTTATGTAAGCATTTCTTGTTGTTGTGTTCTGTGAAATTGATGTGCAAACAATAAATACCTCTAAATGATTGCTCTCAGTTTTGGAGAGGAGGAGGTAGCGCCACGGCTTGGGCTAACGTTTCTGTTTCTGCAACAGACTCACTAATCTTTACTGATGATGGAACTCATGATGGTAGCAGCTGAATGACTTCAGAGATGTACAGAAAGGTATGTCTCATAATTTACAGAGAAATGCATCAGAACTAAGTGGGTGGAGCTTCATCATGCAGCAAGACAATGATCAACACAACATAGGACTTCATCAGAGGGAAAAAGAGGAAGATTGGCCAAGTCTGTCACCACTTGTTAACCCAAATGAACATGCATTTCACCTGCTGAAGAGAGAATCAAAGGGAGAAACTCGCAAAACAAACAACAACCAAAGGAAACTGCATTAAGGAACGTGTTTTTAAAAAGCATATCAAAAGAAGAAAGCAACAATTTGGTGAGTCAAAGGCTGTCATTGCAAACCAAGCAAATGCAACCATATATTAACCTAATTTAATTTACTATGTGTTTAAATACTGTTGCGCATTCAAACTTTGGGTGATCTGATGCAGAAAGTGCTATGTTCTGTGTTGTTTATCATATCTGGATGCACAGTGAAAACCAACAAATAAAATCTGGAATTCTGAATTCTTGCATCTGTCTTTTGATCTTTGGGGTTTAATGTCTTCAATGTACCACAAAAACAATTAAATTAGCCTTGCCATTCCAATACTTTTGGAGAAGACTGTATCCAATAAATATGTATGTTTCGAGTATGGCCTCATCTCTCTGTCTGATGCTCACTTGAGTTGAACAAGCGCATCATTTTGTTGGGAACCAGCTCGGGCCTATGATGCAAAATGAGATATGATTCACATTTAAATTTTAAATATGTCTTCTTTTTCTTCACCATCATGTTTGTGTGGAGTAGGGTTTTGTGTCACATCATCTTCTAACCACAAATCTAGAGCAAAAACCAGAAACTTTTATCTTCCTTTTTTTTGGCCAGAAGATTGTCGAATGTAAAATGACTTTCTTCCAAAATATGGTCTAATGGAAAAGAAAATGCCAAAAAAAAATACTCATCAGTCTTAAAAAAAAACGCATAATGTTCAAACCCTGCTGCACACCAATTTTATCTGCCATCATCTTTCTTTGTGAAGGGGAACAGGAATTAAGCATCACATTAGAGTAAGCATATTAAAAGGATAAGAGCATCACTACAAGCCTGACAAAATTGTCCAGTGATGAAGAGAGAAAAGGACAGAGAGAGCACAGAGGATGAAAAAAAGTGAACGACGTACAAATGATGAAGAAGTGGAGGAGGGTGGGGGGTGGAGGCAGAAGGAGAAAGGGAAACAAAATGTACAAAACTGAAGAAGGTTGAATTATCCTGAGTGCCAGGATGAACAAAGACGAGGAGCAGAGAGCCCAAGCGAGGGCCATTCATGGTCTGCTGTTTGGTGAAATGAAAGGACAGAGAAGGAGTGAGATGAAGAATTAGGTGGGGTGATCAAACAAGCGGGCACAGAGGGAAATGAGAAAGAAAGCAGAGACAATTCATTATTAAACTGGGCAGGCTGGACAGCCAGAGTCCAGATGGATGAAGGGAAAAGAAAAATAGAGTTGGGGGCACAGAGAGAAAGAGAGAGTGAGAGAGAGAAAGATATACGAAATGAAAACAAACAAGCCATCATCCATCCCATCCTGCCGTTGTTGCTCAGTTTCCCTTAAAGGTCGCGGTGCTTTTCTGCCACTAGTGTTGACAGAAGGGAGGGTAGGACAACTACACAGCGGAGGAAGGAGAGGGGGGGAATGGTGAAGATTTATCTATCGAGGGGAGGATGAGGAGGAGAAGGAGGAGGAGTGGCAACAGTGGTGGCAGTGGCGCTTCAGAATTCATGATCATCGCCACAGCGACCAGTCACCTGGCAACCGGGTACACAATGGCTACGGTAGCCTTGGCAACAGCGTGGTCTCCATCGGATACAAGGGGAGGACGATGAGGCGGGGAGACAGGTAGACAGATGGAATGATAGGGAGAGAAGTGTGAGATGGAGGGCAGGAGGGTGAGATGGAGCGGTGGGGGGAGGAACAGGAGGAGGAGGAGGAGGAGGAGAAGGAGCAGGTGTAAACAGAGAGCCGGTATATCACACCTCAACAGGTGCAGAGAATCGGCCAAATGTGTGTAAAGACATAATGAGAAATGTAATGAGCTACTGACTAGGAGAATGGCCCACCATATGTGACCCTACATGAAGGAAGGATGTGTTTGTGTACCTCATGTGTGTGTCTGTGTGGGTGTGTTTAATGAAAGGCAAGTGAAAGCTCGCTTGCTTCGTACAGTATCTCGCACGTGCACACGTCTTGCTTTTTCACAGCAATTTCCCTTTTCACGTTATATGTATGTGTGTGTTCATTCTTGGCGTCTTCACCGGCCACTAGCTCGTCTCTCAGATTTGGAACCGAGTGCTGATGAAGGCCCTGAACTCTGCTTTTATGAAGAACGCATATAACTTGATGATTCACATGTCAGTCCTAAAAAATGACTAATGCATCAGACTGGACTTGATTTTTCTCTGGGAGAATTTCACATGATTAACATTTAAATGGGATGAAAGCTTATATTGCATATTCATGTGAAACGCCCACGTGTGCACACGCTGCAACGCAACACTAATGTAAAGCATGATGACTAAACACGCAAGGCAAGTTGAACAAAACATCATACCTACACAAACGCACACACACACAGAAAACGTGTCAAACTAAATTGATTAAAAACATAGTGGAGCGATACATCACCGGAACACTCTAAATTAGTGAGTTTTTAATTTGACTTTCTGCATGGACATGATTTAATAGTTAACATTTCAGATAAGACTTATTGAGGCCTTGGGGCCCAACATTGCAGAAATGTAGTTATTTTGTGTGTGTGTGTGTTTGGAAGGGCAACTGAGATTGAGTTTCTGTTTGTATCAGTGTGTGTGTGTGTGTGTGTACTGTAGCACAGCCTATAAGCCCATTAGCCCCAGGTTAAGTGATTTACAGCTTCAGCTTTAAGCCCCTCCTGCAATCTCATCCCCAACGCCCCTGTCTATCTGCTCCGTCTATCTGCCTACCTTATCTGGAAGATTACACACACACACACACACCTGTCAGTCTGCTCGTGTCGACACACAGCCCTACACAACTCCAAACAGATACAAGCTCACGGGGTACAGACGCAAATGTAAGACAAGACATTTTCTAATCACACACATCATACATGCATACACACACGTTCACATGCAGCTTTTCATTAGAAGGTGCTGTGCTCCTCGAGTCCAACACAAAGGAGGTGTTTCATCTGCTCTGTATGTTTGTTCTCATTGTGGATTCTCTTTGATACCGGCGTCCTCATCAATGCATCTAATAGCTCTATACACTCTGTCCCTCTCTGTAATGGTAAGCGAGGGTGTGTTTCAAAGTATGCATGTGAGAATGACGGAAAAAGGAACGAGTGCGTGTGCACGTGTGCGCATGATCACCCTAATAAACTTCACAGCTGCTCTCTCACACAGCCACTTTTATGGGAGCGGCGAGCAGCCTCCTACCTCCAAGACAAAAGGAAATGTAGAAAGCAGCTCTAAGGACACATAAAAGCAAGAGAGGAAAGTGCTAAATGATTGAGCGCCTTCACCCCCCCTCCTAACCTCCCTCCCTTACCTACTGCTCTTCCTCTCCTTCTCCTTTCCCCTGTCTGTCGGCCCTCGTTTTTTATTCTCTTATTTCAAAGGGACAGAGACAGAAAAAGGGAGAAACCAACAACAGCAAAGCAGTAACTCCACTTACAAACACACAAGCATTACAATGGGGCGGCCGCGGCGTTGCCACGACAACACACAGGGAAGTTGGGGTGGTGGGGGTTATGGCGACACCGAGGCAGGGATTGGAAATGAAAGGAGAAGGCAGAGTAGGTGGCAATAAAGAAAGAAAGAGATGGAGGTTGTTATCTTGGGTGTATTTACCTGTAGCCCTCGTGGCTGTTTGGCAGAAACGTCTTTCCGTCTCACCACTGATCTGCTGTGTCAGTCAGCGAGTCGATGTGTTCATCACGCTGCGTGTTATCATATGGGAGAGACAGCAGGTAGAGTGCGAGCTCCCTGCTTGGAAGTACGGCTCGCATCTGCATTCAGGAGGTATAAACACCACCTGAGCTTCGGTTTTTACTATACCTGTGGCGATATTTTTAGTTCAAATAAAAAGCGTTATGCATGCATGTTACTGTGTCAGAGCTACTTGTTGGAGTTTAGTTTAGACGCCGTAATGTTTCCAAGAAAATCTTTTAATGTGGAATGAATACTAATGCTGAATGGAAAAACAGAGGTTAAGATTTTGGCTCCTGTCGTGTTTTGTTTTGTGGAGCCTTTGCTTAAATAACTCGTTGATATCAGTTTCAGCATTTTTCAAGCTTGAAGTTTCTTATTAGCAATCGACATGCCACAGGGATTCAGAAAATCCACTATGAAGTTTTTCCGTTTGAACATTAGGTATATCCCTCAACATCTGCATGTGATTCAGTGTAAAAATGTGATGAGGGACAGCAGATGTGTGCAGTTTTTCTGTGCTGACAATGCTTGAACGCATTTTGTTGTTTCTAGTCCAGAATTGTAGGAATTTGATCAGATACATTTTGTCAATTGTTTTCCCCCCAGTTAAAGGTATTTTGGGAGAAGTCTTTCCACATCTGATTTGAGGGGTCAGAGGATGTTTTGTGTCATACAGATTGTAAAACCCCTTAAAGACAAATTTGTGACCCATGTAAATACAATTTGACTTTATTTAAATTAACTGAACCTTCATGTAAGAGTTTGTTTGGAATGTGTTTGGTCTTCTGTATCAGAGTATTTAACCATATCTCAGTCATGGTTTATTTAGAATAAATTATATTTCTCTAATTTTATCCATCCCATAATTGAAATGTGCAGATATTTCAGAAAACAGGAAATTACTACATTGAATATTGTGTCTGGTGATAAGGCTTGTCGTTACAGCAGCAAGATTCCAGCATCAGACCGTCTGCTGTATTACCATTTGTATTGTGCTGTGTGTCATAACTGTCTCAATGCCCACACACAACATTTCCCCAAAAATACTGGATGCCTTCTGGCTAATTTGGCTGAAGGTGAAAGCCAAGTGAGTGCCATGTGTTGCAACCTGTTACCTTTTGTTACTCAACTCTATGTGGCTGCGGTGCTTTAGCTGATGATGATGTCAATCATTAGTGTAATGTGGAGTCTGTAGGTGGAGAATCTGAGTCAGTGGTGTCTCTTGTTCTTCCTCTTTCTAGCAGACAGGCAAGTCAAGAGCAGGAAAGAATCCAGCAAGATAGAGGAAGAATGTAAAATGTGTGGATCATGTCTGCTGCAGGCATACTTTAACTCTAAGTATAGTATCTACTGTAAGTATATACATAAAGTGGGTACAATTCAAGGGTCTGATTGGTTTACAGCCAAACATACTTTCACTTATATCTGAATGTTTTGACATTGAAGCATTGGTTGTAGCTGCTAAGTGTGTAACTGTAATGAACAGTTAAACGTGTCGCACAGGTAAGAAAAATAAGATTGAAGGAAGGTTAAAGGATAGAAGATATGATTACAAAATAATTACTGAAACTGTCATGCATCACATGAGACCACACTCATTTCTAATTTTGTTAGTTTTTAATTACAGCTTACTTTCACTCATTAATTTAATCAACTGAGGTTTGGAGAAGCATAACATGATAAGATCATAATAAAATACTGTTGAAAATCAATATGTTTTCATATATTGTTGTGAAAAGCTGGTGAATTGAATTCTGCCAAGAAAGAACTATGTGAACTGAGCTTTGGTATAGTTTATTCACACAGGTCACAGAAGCTGACACAAAGCACAGTCTGGGTACTAGTGTGCACCAATCACAACCACTGACACATAAAGTACAAATAAACCACAGCTCAGATTGTAGCTGTACAAATCTGAGCCTTCGACATAGAAAACAAGTAGCAGCAGCTCACGGCTGAATGACAAAGGATTTAAGGTCTTGCCGGTTTGAAGTATAGATGTCTTCCCAAGAACGTCTGCGGAGGTGGACAGGCCACGCTGTGATGCCTATTGACAGTCTGTGCATGGATCAGGTGCCCTAGGCTGTGTAGACGCAGCCACTGGAGTCAATGAAAGGAGGAGAGAGAGGGGAAGGATAGAGTTTGTGTAGTAGGAGAATAGAAGGAAGGTGGAGTTAAAGAGAAAGGGAGAAACCGAGTGCAGAAAGGCATAAACGTACAGCAAACACTGACACTCATGCAGGCATGGAGAAATGATTCGGATGGGGAGCTGGAGAGTGAGACGGAGTGGAGTGCAGGAGGAGGCAGATGGAGCTGGTTAAATCCTTGTCCTGAGTATTGTACCAATTGTGGCAGAGAGGCAGACACAATAGCTGAGCGGTCTCCTGTCGCTTCCATAAACAAGATAAATTGATGGGTCTCCCCCGCCCACTAACATCCAGTTTGTTTTTATTGCCTTCCAAGACAACCAAATAGAAACCTACTCTGCTAAAACAAAAAGAAAAAGCTCCGCTAAATATTCCTTTTCCACTCTCGAAGGCTTTCTCAATAGCATCATGGATGAGTGGCAGCATTTGATGCCATTGTCTCATATGAGTAGCTTTGGCTTGTATTAGGAAGAGGCTCTTTTAGTCTGTCTCCCATGTTTCAGAGAACAAACTAAAAGGGATGTAATTCAATCAGTTACATTTAAAAAGCTGCCTCTTTACAATATGATTTGATTACAGCTTTCTTGGCTGTAGATAGACAAAACATCATGGAACATAACCAGTATTGATTCTGAGAACATTTCCTCATCTTTGACAACCCCAGGGATGTTTTCTCTAAATAATACTTTATTATGAATGACAGTTATGTTTTTCACAGACATGACAGGCTTGGAAGAACAAAACGCTAAATATTCAAAATGGGATTTGTCAGTCAGTAAGCAGATATGTTACTGAATCCCAGTGCTCACAGAATGTATTTTAATGGAAGAAACAGGAAAGAAAAACACATTAAAACAAACTGGGATTTTGTTGAACCTCTCTTTCCAAGACATTGATTTCAAGATATGTTAATTTGATCCAAGTAAAACTCTTAAGAAAAACACAGAAAATCTGAAACAAACGTGAAACAGTCTCATCCGAACATTAGATGACCTTTGGAGTCTGACATTTTTGTGGTGAGAAATCAAAAAAGGAAAAACATGTTTATTAAAGTTGCTCCCTGCCTCCTGTGGTATTTATTCTATGCTTGTCTGCTTGTTGATGCAGAGTTGTTACCGGTGATCTATGCTGCCTTCAGCGGAGTCGGTGATTTACTGTGAGCTCTGACTCTGACACGGGCCGGGGAGGGGTGGGTCACATTTAATGACTGTCTGACCACCATTCATCTTCCCACCCAATGAATGACGCCATTTGGGCATTTTTTTTATCCAATCAACTCAGGTCTGTGCGTCATGTTGGGATGTGAATGATGCTGAAAACCTGGTTTGAATAGGCAAGTCTTTACAAACAAGTTACAGGGAAGTAAAAAAGTTTTAAGACCATCTGGACAACACATACAGTACAGTGCAACAGTCAGTAATGCAAAACATACAGAACTCTGAAACAACTCCAACACAATACACCTGGATACTGTATAACTGCAGTTCACTTTTGTTGTTTAACTGTTATTTGTCTCGTTTTCTATAATGAATTCCTCTGTAAAGCTCTTTTAAGGCATGCAAAAAAATTGGTGTCTGGTAAAGTAGTTTCTTTTTAACTTTCAGAAACAGGTGTTTGAAGTCTTTTTGTTCTCGTATGTAACTTTGTGATGCTGTAGCCTTTACAGTAATTTGAGTTAATGTCATTTTATTATTTTTAACCCTTCAATTTGCCATTATGACTCTAATATGCTTATTCAGACATGAGACTAACAAAAGTCTCAAATTCACTTATACTACTTAAAAGCCAAGCGGGACCGTCTCGGGACAGTCTGCTGCTGCATCTGAAAATGTATCTTGACACTCTGTTAAACCAGGAGGAAACCATATATTAATTCTGTGTGGAAACGCCATGTTCTTTCAGCAGATGAGTCCACATTTCAGCTCGTTTTTGGTAAAAACAGACATCGGGTTTTCTGTGCTTGACTGACCCACCTGCAGTCCAGATCTGTCTCCCATTAAAATGTGTAGCGCCTCATGAAGAGTAGAATCAGACAACAGTGGCCTCTGACTGTTGAGCAGCTGAAGTCTTGTATTCAGCAAGAATGGCCAAATGCTCCACTTGTATAACTGTAACATTCAGTATCCAATTAAAAAAACTTTTTTGAGTATACTGAAGGCATCAGACTTTAAACTTGCTTATACTCATCAGTATATCATATCAGTGAACACTGAAAATCTTTTCTCTCTAAGTGATCTAACCAATTATAGATTTTGGTTGTTATTGCATTTAAAAAAAAAAAAAAAACTTTTCTGGAAATGAAGTTTGTATTGTTTTAAGTAAAAACGCCCAACATTTTCTGGTTCTAAGTTCCCAAATGTGAGGTGTGCTTTTGGCATCCTGCGCTCATATTTCCAATGCTGAAGTTTCCCTGAATGCACTGACTGGAAGAGTTATAAAGCAAACCTGCTCACTGTTGCATTAGTAGAGGTGTGGGAAATCAATCTTGGTCAGCAAGTTAAATATATGTGATTTGTGCTTAATGGACTAAAATGTGCAAAACTGCCAGTACAGTCTTTTAAGCTAATAACCCCGCTGAGAGGCATCCTTGTCAATCTCAAGCCCATAATCCATCTGTGTGCTTTGAATGGCTCCTATATTATTCATGGAAAAGTTTCCCTGTTTCTTTAATGTAATTTATTTTTGTCATTTGCTGTGAGTTTCTGCTTGGCTTTGTTTCAGTGGATCCAGTGGAAAGAATTCCTTTCATATTGTTTTTGGATGTCTTCTCTGTGTTTTAGATAGAGTATAACAACCTGTTCTTCTTTAACGTGTAGGTTTTTATTGAAGGTATATTGAAAACACTATTTTTAAAAAGTGGCATATGAACATGATTCATATTACTTCATTAATATTCTGATCCACGTATATTGGCTATTTGTTAAAGTAACTAGTAATAAAGACTTTTTCCATCATGTTTTGTTCTCCACAATGACTTTTAACATTTGCTAAGTCACACCCAAGCTTGTTGCCCAGTGCCCTTGCTTCAGAAAGTAATCCTTCCCTTCAAAGTCAAGCATTTACCAGAGACGCACATGGTCAGAATTGTAAATAAATCATCAAGTTTGGCCCAGACGTCCCACCAGGAGGAAGCCACACACATCTAGCAGTAAATGATTGGTGTGTGTCTAAGCCTGGCTCCTATAGAGGAGGTAAGCAGGCTACTGATGAATGAGAGTCTGTGGTGTAATGAAGTGTGTTTATTACTGGATGATCATTGCTTAACGGACACACCTCCCCTGGCAATATACTAAGAGCACATTACCACAGACAGACAGACTGAATAGAAGGAGGAGGGAGAGACTAGTATAAGGAATTGACAGGAAATATGTAATGGCAGAAAAGGTGAAAAAATGTCAGAGGAAGGCGAGAAAATAAAGGTAGAAAGCAAAGTAGAAAAATAATGATCCAGTTTAGGCAATACAACACACACATATATGTAAGGAGCATACATAAATGTCTAAAATGCTGAATTAATATTGCAAGTTTT
Organism: Ctenopoma kingsleyae; assembly: GCA_032353495.1. NCBI lineage: Eukaryota > Metazoa > Chordata > Actinopteri > Anabantiformes > Anabantidae > Ctenopoma > Ctenopoma kingsleyae. The sequence goes on along the minus strand of JAUBNQ010000010.1, from coordinate 12,895,961 downwards.
CATATAACTGCAGAAATATGAAGTATTGCAATACTCAGAATATAATATAACTTAGTATTACACCTTGCCAGGCATTACGCACTTGCAAGTACACACACAAACACGCTCTGTCAGCTCGTCACTTTTAGTTTTCATTGTTGGTTTATGTACGAGCAGTTCTGGGAGTTCCTCTCAAGGTCATCTTAATAGACTTTTTCTTTCTCACACATACTCACTCACACAACCATATATTACCCCCAGTACCATAAATCATGATCACGCACACGCACATCCATCACTGTGAGCAAGTCAGAATGACAAATAATACCTCCAACAATAGGTCCTATTCATCAATATGGCCATATGTTTTTCAATGGTGAAAAATGCTGAAATAATGGAGCAAAACGTATTCAAAACAAATATGCATGACAAAACTTCATCACAGCCCTAATTGGAGCTGAATGTTTCTGGCAGGGGGGAAACCATAAAATGTGTATTTCATATAGCTGGAGTATGTTCAGTGATATATACAAACAAATAAAACAAATCTACACTGAGAGTTGCAGGATGTTATGTAAGATGCAGAGAGCTGCTTCACATCAGTGCTTTTTACAGGGAATACAAGGTTTGTGTAGGACACGCTCCTAAGAGGATAGCTTATTGCAAGATGGGTTTCAGTGGTGTAGTTTTTACTATCCTCACTAATGGAAATAAGAGTATTGTTCTTCATTGCCGAGATCTGGGCAAGCAGCAACATTGCTAAAAAGATAAGTAATATAAAAAAGATAATGATAATTTCCTGTTGTGGGACATGAACAAATAAAAATATATTTAAAGAAACGTACAATTATAGAACCTAAAACCAAACATTTTTAACTGTACCACTGATGTAGCTGAGTAAATTTTGCAATTATTGTAGCTACAAAAGAAACTTGTTGCAATTTATTCGTTATTTTGTTGTTGTCCAATGTTTGGCCATCAGTGAGCGTCCATCACTGTATTTTTGCAGTGTGTACTGCAGCAAGTGGTGTGAAAATATTAAGCAAATGCTACTTTGTTTGTGATTTGTAAATGACCCGTTTCCCTTTTTGAGTAACAAATCCAAACTACCGCCACCTGCTGGTACGGAGAGTTATTTCCCCTCACACAGGCGCAGACTTTCATCCTGACAGGCGCTGGTTGTAGTCTTTGCTGTGCTGAAGTTGTCAGTTGTCAGACAGTCAAGTCAGATCGTAAGGTGGGCGGGGGACAGAAGAAAACGAAAAGAAAGAGAAGAAGAAAATAAAGTAAGAGCAGCAGAGGAAGGAGTATTTTTGCAGTATAACCAGACCTGTAGATCTACAGTAGATACACAGAGTACTAGATGTATGTCTGTGGCAATGGTAAAACTACTTGAGTGCAAATTGTCATTGATTTCCACTTTCAGACTTGATTGCTATGATTAATCAAAATCACTTCAATTTTCAATTATTCTTTTTAGATATTGTATTGTCGCAGGGACAGGGTGATGCACAGATAATTTCGGTATCCGTTGACCAACCATGTGACCTCCTGTTTGACTCTATTTGAATATAGTGAAGCAGAAATTTATGAGGCCAAATAAAGGCTAGATTGGGGCTCTGATGAGGTCCATAGTGTTAAGGCCACCTCGACATCCAGCCCTGTTAACAATCTGCATTCAAGCACAATGCTGACTGATTACTAATCAGAGACTCAGGAAACAGCCAGCTGCTCAGCCTATCACAGCTCTCTGCAGACACACGAGTGGAGCAGAATACATACAGAGAGCCAAAAGACTGTGATTACATCTAGGTAAGGAAGCAAGTATAATGCACACGATATGCGTTTGTGCACACACAAAAGACATCCACACACATATTCTTTACTTTGTGTGCTTCTCGCACACACTTAGAAACACAGACGCGCACACACACACACAC
>JAUBNQ010000010.1:12864799-12880384 GCA_032353495.1 Ctenopoma kingsleyae | reverse complement strand
GGGGGAGGGAGGGAGGGATGCTAAAAGGGAAAGAAAGACGATTTTAAGTGTACATGCATTATACCCTGTTTCCCTTCCCTTCCTTCTGCCATGTAACCTGCTGTATCCTGTTGAATGTGCGGTGCAGTGAGATGGTGCCCTCGCTGATGTAGTTGGTTGGATGTGGAGGGGACAAAGTTTTAATGCAGGAAACTGATCAGAGGAAGCCATAAACCCAGACACAGAGCTAAAAAAGGTCATGTTGCCTGCACTGCCACATTTTTCGGTTCTCTCAGTAGTCATATATTGGCTTTTTACTACCTATCACATATGTGGTTTAGCATGTGTTTGATAACATACATTATTTACTATATTTCTAAATATTTTTTTATCAGCATCAGCCATTTAGATCTGTCACTTAAAAAATACTATATTGCTAGCACGAGGCCTCTTTTTTTACTTAAGGATTAGACTGGCTGTGACTAACAATTGGCCTTTTTCCATGAAAGACACGTTGACATGTCACAGTAGGAACAGCATAGGTGTAAATAAGAAATGAATCATGGCTGAGTTTAATTTAGCTGCGTTGGTTTCAGAATCCTATTGTGCATGTTGGCTCATTGTCATGGTTTACTGGGACCCTTGAATAGAACAGAGGTATTGTTAATGTTGTTAGTGGTAGACGTGCCCTTTCTACTATGTCAAAATGTGTGCTGTGAAAAAGGCTTATTATTTTCATTATCTATTATGCTGCTGACTATTTTAGGATTCATTATTTAGTGTTGAAACATAAGAAAAGAGTGTGAAATACTTTGTTTTTCAGAGTTTTCAGAGCCTAAATTGTTGTTTTTTTTGTGTATTTTGTCAGATTAATGGTCTAAGCCTCAAATGATCAGTCATTAAAAAAAACATTAAACTTTAGAAAAGCAAATTTTCACATTTGAGAAGGCAAATAATTACTTTTCATGTTAATTTCTATTGATGATCTTATTGAATAGTCAGAAAGTTGTTTCAGCATTTTGTAAAATACAACAGCAGAAAAATTAGCTTGAAGGACTCATTGTACAAGCAGTATGATCATATTGGTGTTATACTATTAAGTTGTGAAATCAATTATTATCAAGTATTATTTACATTTACAAATTCATATATGAGTCATTTTAACTAATTCATTCCTATGTGAGCCATATGTTATTTTAGGCTAATGTTGTAACTGGTGCAGAGGATGCAGCTTTTCTCTTTAAGGTCCTCCTCACTTTGATCCCATTCTCTTCTGATTGGCCCACCAGTGGACAAAAAAATCCATTGACTGAGCATCACTCCGTTCTTCTACCAGCTTTGAAGCTACATAAACAAATTGTAGCATTATATTTTCACATAGTTTTACTCATTTATCATTTGACTTTTGCAATCCAACAATAGATGCTTGAGACAGAATCAGATCTGGAATATGACAGTGGATAAGACGAACAATAGGATGTTTCAGTTTCTTAAATAACTGTAATCATAACAGGGCATAATCTATCACCCACTTACAATACAGTTCTTTCAACTGTACCCAGGCGTCCTTCACACCCTGGCTTGGGTGGTCACAGTGACATACATGAAAGCCAGAGGGAACAACAACCCACAGGTGACCACCAAGGACTAACAACTTGAGGACTCTGTTACCTAACAATGGCACAACAGCCACAAGGACCTGTTACTCCTACCAGTCAGTCAGACATCAGAAAGTCCTCTGTAATGGAGGGTGAAACGTCGGTGGCAAGTCCAGTTGCCACTGGAAAACCCTTTTTGGGATAACCATGGCCTGGATGGCTGAGATTCTTCACAGATATGTAATCATAACAGTTTATTTTGTGTTATGATTTATAATTTGCATGTTTAAACAAAGCTCATCAGGTTTGCTTGAGATAGAACGCATCAAATACCTGAACTGGCTAGGGGTTTGCTGAGTGAGAAATATGGCAAAAGAGATGAGATATTTTCCTTTCACAAAAAAGGAAAAGAATACTAAAAGATAGTGATGGCTCTGAATGTTCCTACAGACACTGTTGGAAGCATAGATCACAAGTTCAAAGTTAAATGACCAGTGACTAGACTACCTGGATGTGGCTGAAAAATTAAGCTGTCAGGGGCTGCAACCAAATTTCTGATGAGGTTGGTGGAGAAAATCCCTGCAAAATATCTGCAATAAGACTTGGTGGCAACAGGCAGTGAGGTTTCAGTTTGTACAGTAAGGTGCATACTAAACATTGATGGTGTCCATGCCTTAAGACTACTAACAGCAAAAGTCTCCAGTATGCTCAAAATCATATAAATAAGAATTTCGGGGGAGGCTGTTCCAAAAACATAACTGGAATTTTGGATCCTATGGCATATCAGTGGCATCTGGTGTCTAGTTATGCGTCACATTTGCAGCTCATCATAATGTTGTGCATGCACAGTTTGGAAGAGCCACTTGAAACATTAGTTGTATTTAGCTATTTAATATGTTCTTGTTTGAGTTGTGCATTGTGAACAGCTGAAAGTTTGTAAATGTTGCCAATACACCTAATTTGCAATAGGGGTTGAATAATTTGAGTGCAACTGTGCAAAGGGTAATGTTACTTTACTGTTGACAACCTTATTGCTGTCTCATTTGCATTCAATAATTAACAGCGTTAGCTTGGCTATCCATATTATTATATGTTTAATATGGACACGCATCATCACAATAGTGATATTGGAGTACAGCTAAAAATACAAAAAAGCCAATGGTAATAGTCACTGTATTCTTTATAGTATTGTGGAGATATGCAACAATATATTTTCTGTACTAATATTGATATTGGCCTTCAAAAACTGTAATAATAGTAAAATAAACGCATTCAGCAGAGGGAGGCCTTGTTGTTGTATTTCTTACACAACACCATTTTGTTTCTTGTTCATTCCTCCCTCCTTTCATTCCCTCACAGTCCACCTTTATCATTCAGTACTTTCTCAAGCTCTCAGAGAGAGGTCTCAGCAGTCATTGTCATTAATTCATGAACGTACTGACAGTGAAAAGACTCACTCTAACTGTTGTGGAAGATTGCAGGGTTAAATGAGTTGAACATAGACATGCTGAGGTACATATCATCATAGCAACACAAAATAAACAGGGTTAGAACAAAAAAAATCAATATCATGGGATTACAGTAATCTGGTTTAAAAATAGTGCCTTCGTTCAGTAGTTTTTCCCTTTAAACTAAGTTGTTCCTTGTCTAGACAGTGGATTTTGGAGGCATAGACACATGCGCTCTAGAGTGCACATACACACAGCCACCCACACACAGGAGGAAGTGGTTGTGAATTCACCACGTGTCCAGTAAGTGCTGATAATGAAGCTGTCTGTGGTGATCAATAGAGATCAACTTTCGTCAGTTCTCGTTGCTCTGGCCTTCTCTGCTTCCCTCAGCACTCTTATCTCACTCCTCCCTCTTCATTCCCCTCTGCACCTCCTCACTCCTTCACTGATTTGTGTTTGTTCCATCATTGCTCACCCTCTTCCATCTTCACCAGCACTGTCAGCTTAGAAATTTTTGGCCCAGCTAGACTGAAAAGGAAAATTCCCGTCTGAAGGGTATTGGTTTTCGGTGCTGCTCACAGATGGCCAACACGAGTGAAATTAAACAACTAAAGAAAGATTTAAAATAATTTTAATAAAGCTAATATTTCTGATGAAATGCTGAAAACATGATTGGTGTTTGGAGTTCAAGACTGTAAATTCTCAAATTCTGTAATATTACTAGTGAATTTTTTTTAAATTCCACGTTAAAATTGTGGCCACAGTTTGCACAATCACAGCAGATGCTCGTGATCCCAGTACTAGCATCACCAGAGAGGAAAGGGTTAATGAAATCAGCCTAAGCTCCAGCTCTAAGTCATACTTTCACCAGCAAGTCTTACATTTTCCCACCTTTAATATTAACCAAATAGAGAATCTGCTGTGAACTGTGAATATTGATATTTCAGAAATGTTGCAGATTAACAGTGTTCTCAAACTTACTGTAAGCGTGACCTGCAAATGTGAAATAATCCTGAATCAAATCAATGCTAGTGCCATCAGAACCCAGAAAGTCCAGTCAGTTCCAGCCTTAAATGTCAAGCAGCTGTACTCCTCCATCTGTTTCCTTAATCTTCCTCCCTCTCTCCTCCTCCTCCTCCTCCTCTTCATGCTCTCTGCACCCTCCCTCTCCGTACTCACTGAAGATCGTGGTTGATTGCTGGTGGTTGATGGCTGTGTGGAGAGAAGCAAAGAGGCGAGATGGAGAGGGAAGATGAACGGGTGCAGCAGAGAAATGATGGGCTGCTGTTTGCCCCCTCGTGCAAATTTTGGATTTAGGGCTTTCAGATGTTCACACCACCGCAGCTGCAAAATGGATGAGGGAGTGATTTGGGAGAGAAATGAACAAGTAGAATGAAAAAGTGAGAAAAAAATAACAAAGTGACATAAAACCCGGAGTGACAGCAAAAATAATAATTGTTGCAGCAGATACTGCAGTTGTTGGAGGTGGTATTGAAGGTTGGAGATGGTTTTCTTACTGCGGTTGTGGTTGTGTGTTATTTTTGTCTGTATTTTCCTGCTAGTATTCCTGTTGTGTAGGTGGTTGTTATTGCTGAAGTTTTAGTTGTCACAGCAGGTGTGATTCTTGCTCTTGTTGGATGCTTTTATTGTTGTGATTGCTAGCCTTGATGTTGCATGCAGTTATTGGTGGTCTCTTTTTTTTGCAGATGTCTTGGTTGTTTATATTTGTCGTTTTTTGTTGGAGCAACTGTTGTCATAGCTGTTACTGCTGTGGCTGTTGTTTCTGCTCTGGCTACTATTTTTCCATCCATGTTGATCCAGCCAGCTGGCTGCTCATTCAGTGGCCCTGTGTCAACAGATAGGCCTGAGATGGATGCCCACTGGTCTTTTGTTGCAGTTTGAGACCCTCACTAACGCCTCCCTTGCCTTTAACATTTTCTGTTTCTCTCCCTTTTTCACCATCTCCCTCTGTCCATTCAGTGTTTCTGCTGCTGTGATTTGTGGCAGCAGGCAGCGATAGGGGAGGAGGTGTAACTGCAGGGTAGGCTTGTATCAAAAGAGAGGAAGAAAAAGACAGGATGGAGAGAGGTGGAGGGACACAGGGCACAACACTGGGTAAATAAAGGGATGTGAGGTGGGTGGTAGCAGTTTGTCAGGCCAGACACACTGTGCTAACGTGTGTGTGTGTGTGTGTGTGTGTGTGTGTGTGTGTGTACTTATGCGTATTTCTCTATATGTATGTGTACATGTGCACAAATGTGAGCTAAGTCAGTAAACCTGTGTGATACGTGTGTGTGTGTGTGTGTGTGTTTGTGTACAAGATCTCTCTGAATCTTCTCACAGATGGACTGCAGCAAACACACAGCAGACCTCATTCATATTAATGAGCCAAATCTATATAATGAAAATTTAATGCCAGCTATTTTTAACTGGGTGCTCAGTGTATATCAGTGTGCACAATTAGTAGTGTACATACAGGTGGGTGACAAATTAAAGGCAAGTAAAACATAAAATAATAATAATAATAAAAATCTTAATAAGCTGTTGTGCCATTGTGAGGTTTCAGTTTCAGTGTGAGGCTGGAAGAAACGAAAAACATTGTTTTCAGAAGATATTCTCACATTTGTAGAGGGGACTGTCAAAGTTATGCCAAAATCTCCTAAATGTGTTCGGTTGGCTTGAGATGTGGTGGATGAATCATAGCATATGATTAACATATGCCACGTACAGTATATGTCAACTGTATTTCAGTTTTATGCAATCTGTTATATTCACTGGTAAGGATTTCAAATACAGATAATAAACCTGTAAAATGTGATAGATAATTATATAGTACTCTCAAATGCCCAACAGATACTTTGAGTGCATTGCAAAGTCAGTACTTTAAAAAGTACTCCACTACTCAAAGTATCAGTATGCAATGAATATATGAATGTACCAGTCTGGTCCAGATTTGTTCCACATGTGGCTCATAAATAAGCTTTCTGCAGAAATCCAAAATCTCCAGGCCTTGTTAAGTTTAAATCATCTACAGATTTAAAAAGAGCATCACAAAAACCTTATTTCTGAGAATTTCATTTGAAATCTCTTCCAACATTAATTTAATTTCTTCTATTCAGAATTTGACCCTTTAGTTAGTAACATTAAAAACACACACACACAAATGTTAGGGGCTACACAACCATTGAAACTAAACTCATTTCACATGTGTGCTGTAAACTGAAAAGACCTTTCCAAGGTCTCTGTTACTATTGAGGCTTGAAGCTCTGTGGTTTTACATAAGTAATAGCTACTACTAGTACTGGTTAGTACCTATAACCTATATCAAACCACTGACTTACATTGTGTGACCTACATGATAGCATCTCTGTTTGTTATTCTTCTTCATCCTTTGTTAAGTTTTTCCATTAAATTGTCATATATGAAACAAGGAGAGTCCTTTTGAAGATACAGTACGTATATGTTGTATGTGATGTATGTTATAACCATCACATGCATGAACTATGAAAAACCTTATTCAGATTTTTTTAGGTCCCATTGTCAGTGGATTTTGCATTTTGGTCAAAAGCTGTCTGTGGTGGCACCATGCAACAAAAGACCAACTACTGTATGAGAATAAATCCATAGCTGATAAAAAAGAATGTCAATTATGGTTCCTGCCATGATTTAGCATCAGGGGGTCACCTCTACGTCCTCCTGGGGTATTCTCAACCACTCTGAATTGTGCCAGTGGCTTATTAAACAAATACAATAAATAGCACAGTGTAAATCCAATATTGCTTACATGGACCATTGGTTTTTAAGTTAAAACTAACTAAATTTTACTCTTGATTTTGTTTTCAAAAACAGAATTATTTTGTCTACTTTCATACCCACACACCTGAAGTTGTTGACACACATGCCTGAGGTCATTTGTACATGACTAAAATTGCCATCCATCTTGGACAAAGAGTATTAGCAATCAAAGAGATTTTGGAATACAACATGGTAAATATCTGGACAGATTTATCATGTTTGGAGTTAAATTGTGAATGCCATGCATCGAAGAGGTACATGTATATCCTCAAATTGTTTAACATGTTGTTTCAGCATGATAAATAACTTATATGTTTAGTAAGGGTGTAAGAATTTCCCGAATCCATGGTTCGGTTCATACCTCAATTTTTGTTTTGTTTTTTGCTTTTGGGGGGTTGGGGCTCTTTGAAACATGGACTTGTTACACACAATACTGTCCCTGAAAGCCTCACAACATGGATGACCTTGGTGCAGCAGCTGATTGCGAATACTACTGTGGACACAATGATACATTCTTAAGGTAAAACCCAGGTACAAAGGCAACTGACGGGGCCTCTTAGAACAAGACATAGCAGACTAGAGTGTCTCAGGAAAGACCGTAGATGTGTGTGTTGCAGTTTCAGTCTCAGTTCCAAACCCATTATATCCCAAATGGTAAGTCTCATTTTTCAAAATAGCAAAACTGTTTACAAATTTATTGTAAGTAACCTACAGTAGTACACTTTACCATTTGCAATTGTCTCCTATTATGTTTAGACCTTCACAACAAGCTGTGCTAACCTCAAGTTACCTTGAGAAATAATTACTCAGTACAGAACTGGAGTTGCAATGAAAATGTCACAGGATCGTGTGGAAAAGGGGAGGCATAAAAAACAAGGACATAGCAAAAGATACAGTAATTTCACTTCTATGTCATAATAGGTGTTGTTATTGGAATTTAGTGATGCCACCACTACTGTACATGGAGAGACTTACTCGTTGTTTGTATATATGATCCATTAAAGTTGCCTGAAGTTCCACATAAATCCACAACATTCTTGATTTATGAAATGTAAATAACCATAACTTTCTGGCTTTTGTTAGAATGACCCTCAAACTTCGTTCAACGCCACTTGGAAAGTGTTCATATCATATATTCTGGGAATCACGTTTTGAAAATGCTGACGTCAAGCAGCCCTGGAGTGTGTCTATTTGTCGGTTGTGCATCTATTTATGCACATGTGTGTGCATATAGGAACATGTGGGATTATATTACATTACGCTTTTTCCCTTAAAGCCCCAGCTACAGTATGTCACTGAATCACCATCTTTCTCCTCTTTTCTATGCAACAATATCACCCAAAATAAACTGTCAGAGTTGGTCAGATGAAGAAATATGAACTGAAGATATTGTGCATGAGTGTGCGTATGTGTGTGTGTGTGTATGTGTGTATGTGTGTATGTGTGTGTTCTGACATGGCGACCATCACTGCCAAATAACTGCATAAGCGTACTGTGGTGTGACACATCGGTAAGAACAAACGCAGGTGGGATGCTTACACACACACACACACACATATACACACACATATACATACATACCTGATTCCCAGTGCAATATCAGTGTAAATGAGACAGGAGGACCACTCTTACACAGGGTGCACACAGCACTCTGTGTCACTGTCACAGGAACAGAGAGGGTGAGGAAGCATAGTCAACAAGATAGAAAAAGGGGAAAAAGAGGGAAGGATACAGAGGAAGGGGAGGGCAGAGGAGTAGTGGATACTGCTCATTGCCATTGTTATTCCCCCCTGCAGAAAATGGCTACCTCCATTAAGTCACTAATGATCCCTGCACTGTGCCATGGCAGCGTTGGGGAGAGCGACCGAAAGGTCTGAGCAAAAGAGAGTCGAGTAGTGATTCACAGCAGAGGTGAAATTATGGAGTGAGTGATGGAGAGGGAAAGAAACAGGGAAAGACGGAGGAAGGGGAAAGAGGTGGGGGTGAGGAAGGAGTGGAAAAGTAAGTGGCAAAAGAGTGAGGGGAGAATAAAGGAAAGAAGCAGTGCAGTAGAGTGAAGACTGAGTGAACATGGGTGTGATGCGCATTTTCCATACAGTGCGGCTTCCTAATCGGGCTTCTTTTCCAGCGTCTGAGCCGTCATGTCCCACACTCCCTGCCATTGGAGCACAACATTAATGGACATGCACGATACAGACTGGCACATAAGAGCACATACAGACACACAGACTCTTTTCACATTGAGCCGCTGTGTGAAGAGACATGCAAAGACATTTTTTAGACGCAGAGCGCAGACAGATTATTCCTCACATGCTCTTGCACATGACACGCTGGGTATAAACACATGCATCATGATCCTGGGAGACCTATAGTCTAGAAGCATAGTATACACTAATTTTAAGGCTGACTTGCTTGAACTTGGCCAAGTTTTGTGCACACGCGAACTCACCTGTGTGTTTGAAGCCCCACCCCACCCGCACTCCCACAGAATATCCACAAATTAATCTCTTGCCTCCATGCCTCAATGAACACTGTAGTCGCACAGTCCTGTCCTTTAGCCAATCACTGGAAACATCTGCTTATTGAAGAGCGGGCGAATGCCACGGCTAGTTGTTTGATTTGAATTAGAATTTTAAAACATCTCCCTCATTACATTTTCCATTATTTAATCAATTATTCATGAAATCCACAAACGAGCGAGGGTGCTTCGACGCCGAGCAAACACTTGGACAGCCTCGAACTTGATTCACTGTTTCTCCTTCATAACCTCCAAGTATATCAGCCCCTGCCTCGTCTACAAGTGTCTCCTAAGGACACTCGGAGAGGCACGGGGGGGAGGGAGGAGAGAGGGAAGTCTGACAAGAGAGAGAGCTGACATAGAGGAAGAGAGAGAGAGATGGTAATAGAAGCAGAAGGAGGTGCAGAAAGGAGCGGCAGATGGAGGAAGATGAGGAGTGGGGCGCTTGGGAAAGGCAGAAGGATGAAGGGGAGAAGAAATGGGAGAGGATGGGAGATGCAGACACAATGAGGAAGAAAGGCAGACGGCAAGGCAGAGGGCAAACTGAGTTAAAGCAACCAAGGCAACGAACAGCATCTGTGATCAATAATATGTGTCCAATGTGTGATAGGCAGAGCGGAGCGCCAGCCGGGCTTAGGCCTTGGATATGTTACATCACTGCCACCCACAGCAACATACTACGCCTGCTGGAACAGGATATTGTGCTTAAATAATAAAAGAAATCACTTATTTTCCCCTTCATTTCGCATCACTCTCTGTCTTTTTTGTCTCCCTGTCCCTCTGTCTGTGTCTCTGTGCCGGCAAGATAAATAAAGAGAGGTAATGAGAAATCTTGCAACCTTGTGAGAAGCAGCCATTGTGTTCTTATATTACAAGTCGTGAATAGTAAAGGGCCCTCGCTGTCTCGCTGCAGTCAAGACACAATTCGGGCAAAGACAAATAGGCACTAGGATAAAATAAAAGGTGGGACATTGGGGGGCTTGAGGATATTGAAAAAGCAACAAATGACCTTCTCCAAGTTTCATCTCTTCCTCCTGTCTTTCTCCGTCTGTGTTCATTCTCCTGCCCTTGCCATCTCCCTCTTTCCCACTCACTCACCCACTAATGGTTATTTACCTTGTTGGAAAGGGCTTCGCTTTCTCACCGCAGAGATCGACAACAGTACATGAGCGCAAGCTGGGCTGCCTCAGACAAGAAAGAGCACGGACGGGGAAGCAGGAGTGGGCAGAAACGGGAGAAAGGAGCAGAAAAAAAAATATATATATCATTCGCGTCGGTCTCCCCGGTGACACCAACTCTCACTCCCACTCTCCCTCACAGCTGTAATGGAAGTGAAGGTTTGGCCACAGACAGAGAGGGGAGAGGAAAAAAAGGATTACATGTCAATATTTGTTCCCACTGGCTGCCTGGACAGAAACAGATACATTACATTCTCTTAGTCTTTTACCCCTGAAGCCAGTTCAAGAGCTATACCTTTGTTTGGGATCGGGAAGGGTCGCCTGGGAGAACACAGACATACTGAGATAGTGAACGAGGCGACCGAGGGGAAGGTATGAGTGCAGGGGGAAAGGGCGCGAGAGGATGACTAATGCTGACAAACAATGATTTTAAGGCCACAGAATGAGAAGAAGCAGAGAGTGGACATTTCCCATAGCAAGTCTTTGGAATCCAAACAATGAGTCAAATCATTGTCCACGGTGGCTGCTGCTCCATCTCACTGACTACAGGCTGTATCATTGGTATGAGCAGCTATTGCTCTTGAGCCACGAGCCACACCTTACTTGGAAATTGCATTGGCTACATAAATAAATATTTCTTCCACTGTGTTCGCTGAGGAGAGAACCCCGGAACAGAAATGTTTGCTGTTGGAGTTTGTGCTTTGTGGAATAGTAAAGGAAATCTCACACCTACAGTTTGCTGTTTGCTTTCCAAACTGCTGTAGGAAAGTTTGCTTTGTTTGTCTACAATACCTCATTATCAGTAAGCTGGCTTGAAAACAGACAAAACAGACACGTTTTTTAACCATTTTTCTTTGCCTTCGACCAGTGCACCACAAAACACACAGACTGTTGTCCTGTGCTAAGGTGCAGTAAGAAACCCTTTCTTCCAATATAACACAGGCGAGTATGTTCTTTATTGGACAGTTTTAGTACTCTGTCATCATAATAAATGGCATCTCTTGATGGCTCTCTCTTTGGTTGTTTTTCAAATTGCACTTATTTGGCAATGATACTGTTATGAAAACATAAATAAACAGCTTGATAAGAGTTTGCAGCCGTGCTAGCAGCGCTGCAAGACAAATACACAGCCGTGCTTTCCAGGTAAATGCTAACGTTAGCATGCAACAGTGGCAATGCACGCTAATGCATATAGTAGTTCATGTAAACAACTATATGATCTCTGTCTTAAAGAGGCACCAGAGGCCACGTATTACAAGTATTCAAATGTGAATTGGTTGAAATAGATAAACTGTGCAAACAGACTGACGAACCCAGTGCAACCAGTGGTGCCTTACTGCCCATAACTGGACGTCCCCTGCAGTATATAATCGATATAATGGCTTCATCAACTAAAGCCACACAATCTGTGTCCTTTTGTACACACATTTCTGGAGATCTCTTAATCAAATGGTTTTACCAGTGCATATTCTAGGCTGAAATAATAGAGGATGTATTACTCTGCACCCACAGTCGGTTCTGCCGAATAATGCATTCTCCCCTCAGCAAAGTAGCAATGTGTTTTTTCATATTTAAACCTCATATTGGTATAAGTGTCTAAATGTTATGCATAAAAACACACTAATGTAGAACACCAACGAGTTTGCTTTCAGAGAAATTGAGATATTAATCAAGGAAACCTTTGAGAATTCAGACAAATCTAATCAACCAAATGCTACTTTTAAATCATTGATGACTAAATGTTCATATACCGTAGACTTCAGATCATTTATCATCACTGATGAATACAACAAATCATTACAATATCTGGTACTTTTTGTTTTAGCTGTGCATGCTCCTGCAAAGGGCTTGTAAGTCTGGGCAGGCAGGTACATGTTTTGCTAATTAGTGGCCATGGTTTAGTAATCCAGCTCCATAACACCTTAGTTTAGCATGTTAGCATGCTAACATTTGCTAATTAGCAGTAGACACAGCACAGCTGAGGTGGTGGGAATGCCATTTGACCTGCAGGTATTTAGTCATAAACCAGAGTATTGGACGTGTTAAAATGAAAAACAATTAAGCGATCAGCTTATTGACAGCACATCGGCACATTTTGTGTGCATTGAGACCACAGAATGCAACGGGACGAAAGAAATACAAGCAAAGCAGTAAACTTGTTGAATCGGAAAATGTTATGCATGCCAGATCACATACCACAAAGGATGCAAGTAGCAAAGGCTACAGCTGGTTAATGCAAACATATTGATAGCCTCACTGTGTTGCATTCAGTATTTCATTAGTTAACATTCACTCCATTACATGGGGCCTCAGAGTTTATAAGTCAGTTTGTATGTTACGACTGATGACATGTGTGACACCGACTAATTAATTGGCCAAAGGCAATCAGCCCTTCCTATTCACCATTTGCAAGTGCTTTCTGTGCTTACAAACAGCGTTTACAAATCAATGCAGCGCTATCTAACAGTGCTTACAGCCATTGGAATATTGAGTGAGATATGTTGTTGAGGTCATCCAAAGTTGTACTGCGGAGGCAGCCATTACCCATCTTAATTGTGTGTCCCTCTCGCACCCAGCAAAAGGGAAAAATGTTACTTATCTGAATCAGAAACGTAATAAAATGTGTAGAAATGTTTGGTAAAGATGTCGCATTTTATCATTTATTAATCTCATTACCGTAAGTCATCATTTCTTTTCCAAACAACTGCTTTCTAACCTTTTCATCATTCTGAAGTTTTCTCAAAGTCAGGTCTTCAGAACCAAATCAGACAATGATGTTGATTGTTACCAAGGTAACGATTTTCTTGAGGCACCAGCGGCGTTTGATTGCGAGATTAGAGTGGCAGTCATTTAACACAACCTGAATAAAAGTTAATTATGGCTGTAGATAAAAAAAAATTGCATGGCATTCCAACTAATTTGTTTGGAATAAGTTACCTGTTTAGCATCATAATAAAATGCTTTTTGCACAGGATTTGTATCACCTCAGGTCATACTGGGATTTGTAATAATTGAACAAGCTGTCAGGGTTCTTAATCCTGTATTAATCTACCATGTCTGTAATCTGTAGGATTCTACCATGAATTATCATATTTTGCCATCTGACAATCGGACCAATGCGAATCTGCATCTCATTAATTTAAGGACGTTTCATTTTACATAAGGATTTCTAAGGGAAATTCCTAATGAAAGCTTGACCTTCTCAGCATGAAGACCTGTTATGTTTCTGTCTTCTTCAGAATTAATCCCTGGGATTAAATTAGAGTGAAACACTGACTAGATATCTCCCAGTTCACTAGTGCACATAAGGCAAAATATTAAAATAATCAAATTATGCTGCAAATGTGAAATTATTTTAGGACAGTTACACAGTAAAGTAGTCAGAATGTTACTCTAATGAGAGAAATTGTTGAGAGAAATCAACTGTATGCTGATTAGCATTTTTTGTCATAAAATCAATAATCTGTGAAGGGTTTCTGGTAGCTCCAGTCACATCCAAACAGCATGTTACAGTCAGACTGGATTTGCATTTCACATTTTGAGGAATCTGTTGACTTCTAATGAGTAGAAAATGTGTGGTGAATTTGTTACTGATATTAAAATGTAAAGGTCAACACCAAAGTGTACCTGTGGAAGGGCATCCTGAAACGACACCTGCAGGTTGAGCCAGAGCCACTGGTTGTGCTCTTGCACTTTGACTAAATGCAGAGGTACTGTACAGTATGTGACATGCAGCCTTGAAAGCCCTTCATTCAGGGACAGAGTGCCCTTTTTTAAATAATGTAACCTTCCGAATGTGAGAGATGACTGCTTGTGCTATTCACTGTACTCATTTTAAACGCTCACTTCAAAACATGGCCCCAGGGGCCTCATTTGAGTAGGGACAGTGCTTCACAGGCAACATTTGACCTTTAAAGCCCCAAATGGTTTTTTCCTCAGTTATTTCACTGTTGCATATGCACATTTTCCCAAAGGATATGGATTGCAGATGGCAAATAGCTTTGTGGAATGTTTTCATTTAGATTTCCCCCAGTGCTCTCAGTCAACTTCAAAACTTGATTTGTAACCTCTGTTTGTTTTTTTTTAAATAAGACAAATCAAAAGTAGACTTTTCGAACTTCACAAAACAGAAATGGCTTCAGACATTTTTGTCGTCTGTGACATGGCCATACATTTGCTGCTTCCCACACACTATATGCCACTTGCATTTTGTCTTATCTTGTCTGCTCGTGTTCATTTCTGTGCTTCTTCCCTGTAATGTTGTTGCGTCTGTACAGGATAATCAAACCTCAGTTAGTGTGCCAAACATACCCAAGTACTGGATATTGCCATATTAAAAATGTGCACTTTTGTAATGGGTTGGAAATGTAATATCTTTCTCAGAAGTCAGAGATAATCTTTTTTTTCTGTTGGGGAAGCAGATTGACCTCTTCAACCCTCGTTGGCATTTTGGAGGAAATAACATTTTTGGCTTATCACCTCTGCCCTAAAGAGATTTGCAAGCCAGTGGGTCCACGCAACCATATGATTTCAGTCTTACTCAATACACTGATAAGTATCATCCCCAACAAAAAAAAAAACACATTACACTTAATATTGCAGCATGCTGTACCAATCATATAATACTCAAAGATGTATTTCCCACACTGGAGAAAAAGCAATCATCACAAGGGAAAAAAATAGTTCTCATAAGCAAAGAAGGTGCTTATTACAGATCTGCAAGGAGAAAAATGGATTTACAACAGCCGCGGCTGAATCTGTATGCTAATTTGTCTCCGAGCCTTAGCGTGAGGCAATCCCTCAGATTCCACGAGACAAACATCCACCTCCTCCTGATGGCCTTGATGCACACCTCACACTTTACACTACAAAAATAGCAACCCCAGCAAGAGTTCATGAGAGGCATATATGAAGGACACAAAGACACACGAGAAGTGAAGAAAAGAGATGAATACGGTGTCACAGAGACTTACGTAGTGAAAGCCAGTCCTTTGATTAAAGTGTGTTTGTGTGTGGCACAAACTATCATAGGGTGCCTTCATACTACATTGCTATATTGTGAGCCT
>JAUBNQ010000010.1:12713556-12728309 GCA_032353495.1 Ctenopoma kingsleyae | reverse complement strand
TCTTCTCTTCTCTTCTCTTCTCTTCTCTTCTCTTCTCTTCTCTTCTCTGTCTCTCCACTCTTCTCCTCTCCGGCCTGCTTATTCTGCTCCCACAAAGGAAGATAATACATTTGATGCCTTATTGCATTCAGGAAATAATTATAGACTTGCCCTGCCTCTTGAATATGTGCAGTGGACATGGCTGTATCATTTATTAGATGTACAAAACCTGAACATACTTGTCTTCTTCCCAAATCCAGCAAATCTACAGATGTACCATGACCACCTACTGCATACGCTACATGGTATACTGTTACTTCAAACTCCAGCCAAGATACAATACCTCATCAACCTCAGGGAACTAGGTACTGTACCGTATATCACAAAATAACAAATGATCCGTTGTACACATAAATACTCAGATATGTTTAAGAAGCTCAGATGCCTTTAAGAAAATGGAAATACAGCTGGTTATAGCAATCTTGAAAGCGAGATCTCAATCCACTTTGTCCAAACAAAATTATCTGGATGTTTTTGCCACCCTGAACTTCAACAAAAATTGCTAGGAAATTATACCATTTCAGTAATCACAGTATTTTTCAAAATTATTTTTGAACTCGAGTCTGCCCTGGCTTGTAAGTACGCTGTTTCTTTCTTGGCTTAGCTCATTTATTTTTAGGTTTGAACTTCTCAAAACTGTTCACTGCTGCTGCAGAATGAGGAAGCAATTGGCAATTTACCTCATTAAACTAAAAGTCACAAGACATATCTCTGCTTTTAACTCTTCAAAATCCATCATTATGTCTTCTCATTCGTCATGTTGTGTTGTTTGGCATAATTAGCTTATATTTCTGTTGTTTTTGCAAAAGATCTTGAAGAGCTAAAAGCAGCAACATTTCATTTAATAACTTCTGTTACCTTGTAAAGCAAATAAGCAAATATTCCCTTATGCCCTGTTAGCAGTGTAATGTTTGGAAACTCTAAACCTGAGCTGCAAATACTTAAACCAGACAGTGAGTGGAAAGGGAAACTATGTTTGTGCAATATTCTATACTGTAGAAGACAGACAGGCTTCACTTCTCCAGAAGAAGCGACTGCTCGACACAGCTAGGGATGGTATATTTACATGCAACTGTAAGGCTGTTAAAAGCTTTTACAGTTTCTTAGCCCACTCAGAACCTCTCAGGTCAAGTTGGGTCCTATATGTTTGGTCATATATTTTACTATTATATGACTATTATATTATTTATTTACAGTACTACTAAACTTTTGAACCTTCATCCAGGACAAACAATAAACAAACACAACCTATTTTAATAAAATCGAATAAAAACACAAATCATTGTGTTACTCAATACTGACCACATCATTCTGACATTTACAATGAATATCGGAAAATGTAATAAGAAGTCGCTGATGTGAATAATGCCTCATTAAACAACACACCTAAAAAATCTTACATTTACTCATATTCCATTATATGAAGCTCAGTATAGATATTGATCCACCCAAAGTTAGACAAACTGTTTAAAAGTGGAGTCCATACATAGTTGTATGGTTACTTTACCTAGAAGTGGGCGCCCTGCTGATGACTTCAAAGGCACAACACATAATGCTCAATGAAGCCCACGAGTTGAAGCTCAGTAAAACTTGGGTGATGCAGTAGGACAATGACCCTGAACATCAAAGTTTAAAAAAGTAGTACCAACTTCAACCCAAGAAAATCTGCCTTTTGGAGCGGACCGGTCAGAGCTCAGACCTTCTCCCCATAGAGATGCTGTGAAATGACCTCAAGTGTTCACATCAAACTCCCCAGAAATATGTCTGACTTGGGACAGTTCTTTGAGGAAGAATGAGCTAAAATTCCTCCTAAATGTTGCCCAGGTTTGTCCAGTTATTAAATCCAGGCGTTCATGTACTTTTTCCACCTGCAGTGTAAAAAAGACATGAAAGGTTACAATTGTTTGTGTCATTTTCTTTATTTATACATTTACTATATATTTATTATACAATATTATAGATCAGATCACATTGTGACCAATTCAAATTCAAATGGATCTCTATTTTATTTTATTTTGGTTACTTACTGTACTTTAATATTCACATGAAATGTTTTTCTTTACATTTGATCGATGTCAAAAGATAGACACCTTTCTCTCTTTCTGTGTGTGCATGTTTATGCCGTGTGACCCCGTTCACCTCTGTCTGGGAATTTCGGGGTCATGTATCTTTTCTTCTTTTGCTCACTCAGTCGAGTTGTCTTACTCCTCCTTCCACTTGCTTGTCCCTCTAGATGTGATATTATCAGTTCGATATTTGAATATCAACACTTTCTGAGCACTGCAGTCCCCTATATCTTTTCTTGTCATCTCCCAGGTATTATCCACTCTTTAAGCACAGATTATACATATTTCCTAGCTAGCACTACAACAACACACAGCTGATATGAGCAGGATATTCATTGCAAGTTATTCATGCATAGCAGAATTCATAATCAATATGTAGAAAATACATCAGAGCTGTATTCACATTTTTATGGAAAATCTTTTAGATAAATCTAATGGCGCAGCTAAAATCCATCGCAAAGTTATTACATTTTAATTAAAGCTTACACTGTCATGACCAAGTCAATGTTAATAAAGAGGCAGAGCATTGTATATATTAATATTGATCTGTTTTTTTTATTCATTTCAGTCCCCGCCAATGAAAAAATGTAACATTACACTATCCTACATTACACTATCAGCACTAATTATAGACATAAGTATTAATGTATTAATTGTGTTTCATCATAATATTTGTGCCGCTTTAAAATACAGAATTGAATGTTCTTCTCTTCTCTGACACAGTATATGTGAATGTAGCTCCTTGTTTACAGCGAGACAGATAATAATCACCAGTCTTTGTAAATGTCAGATTGTTTACAAGTGGAAATGTTTTCCTTCCACAAGTGTGTTATTCTGGTTTATTAAGATCTCAAACCATCAAATGGTAAGTAAGTCTCATTTCTTTAGTTGTTTTTATGGATTTTCTTGTTTTTGATTGTCATTTAAGTATAGTTGTCTGTGATAGTAGTAGCTTTTCATTTCATTGTTTGTCTTGAGAAATTGATCTAAGCTTCTTTTAATCTCAACTGAATATTGATTGCATCTGCTTTCTCTCTTTTTTTCTGGGGTGATTTTTATTATTTGTATTATTATTATTATTCCAATTAAGTGTTAATGTTGTGCAAATAAACTTCAAACTGCATGTGGCAGCATCTTTAATAAAAAAAAAAAGGTCCACTTTTTCAGCTTAAATCAGAAAGAGGCTTGCATCAGAAAAGAACATCCCATTCTCTAATTGAAATGCCAAGTGTTCACCCTGAAGTTCTGCTGTCAGGTTTGTTTCTCTGTGTAGGTGGAAAAGATTTTTGCTGGTGTTGAAAGTAAAGCACAAGCTTTAAATCCAAAAGTGTTTCTTATGCAGCAGAGACTGGTCACAGTTGACATACATTACTATGATATGTGAAGTTTACCGATTTAGAATTAAGTTCAATCACTGAGATTAAATCACATGTTTAGCTTCAGCTGCTCTTTTCAGCCACCACAAAGCTGTCTAGCTACGGCCTTGAAGCACAATTATATATTTCAAGAGATTTATTCTTTATATATAATTAAACCGTATACCGTATATATGAATATAGCGTGGCCAGCATAGTGGTGTCGTGGTCAGCACTGTCGCCTCATTGCAAGAAGAACGCACAATTCAGCCGGGTGCCTTTCTGTGTGGTGTATGTATGTTCTTCCCGTGTTTGGTTGTGGGTTTTCTCCGGCTCAGTTGTGTCGTGCAAAAACATGCATGTTAGGTGAAGTAGTGACTCTAAATTGCCAATAGGTGTAAATGTGAGTGTGAAGGTTTGTCTGTCTCTGTATGACAGCCCTGTGACCTGTCTGGGATGTACCCTGCCAGTACTCCCGTGACAAGAGAACAAGCGGTTGGGATAATGGACAGATGGATGAATGAATATAGCATCTGAATTTAACAAGGCTATTAGTATTCAATATACAGTCATAGAGGATGTTTGAGCCGTCAATTATTTCTTAGTTTTATTTTCATTCAAGTAATTTTCGCTTTTCAAAACTAAACTCAGACTGTGCTACACACAAGTGAGTCCGAGTGGACAAGAATCACAAAGATATCACATTTACGACAATGAAATGACAACCTGAAATCATGATACCTTAGGCCATGGCTGACATATTGTACTAATCTCGAAATAGAGTTAAGAAGAAAAATGGCCGTAGGATTTCTGTGAGTCTAGCTGGAAAGTGTACATGAAAAGTTGCATCTGTTGTGCACATGTAAAACAGCTGAATATTCTTCAAAACATGCAGACACTGTTGTTGTGTTGTTCTTGTTTTGTGCTTGTAGACCACAGTGACATAGAGACCCAACATGCCAATCTCTGCATTTATTACTGAACACACAGCGATGTTATGGTGTAAAGACGGTGTCTCAGATAAAGATGATGGATTAGAGTACAGACTCTGATCGATTGTAATATCTTAACTGACAGATTGATGAATACAGCAGGAGATATGGATGTGTTTTTATGTGTTCGTGTGTTCGTGTGTGCGTGCGTGTGATTTCCTGAGTGGGTCAGTGGAAATTAAAGGTCTCAAGAAGTTTATGAAAACCCGTCTGGAGGACTGTGAAAACGCCTGTGAGCCCGGTGTTTTTCAACACATCATTGCGCATCTGAGAACACACGCACCTTCGTGCACGTTCAAATGGACACACACTGCACACAATTCCCCTGATACATCAACCCACAGCATCAGTTCCACCCATCAAATTCAGTCCAGTCAATTCAGTACATTACCACAATCAATATAAGAGGTCCTCATCTGCTGCACTCTGATGCATCTTTGCTGTGTTCACTGTTGGTCAGTTCTGTGATTCAGGCCCAGATTGAAGCTCCTTTGAAAAACACAGCATGAGGTGAAGCTAAAAGCTACCCTGTAGCTGGAAGACAGAAGGCCTGTCAGCAACAGGCTGTGTTCCCTGCGCACTGCTGTCAATGTGCCACTTTACGACACGCCACTGCAAATCAATGGCAGTACATTACTATAGAAACAACATGGATCAACACTCCACTGACACCTTTTGTGTACAGCACTTTTGTGTTGTCGTACATTTAGCTTGCACATGGCTGTGGGTATTGTGGGTTTGTGTAGGTGTGAATGGATTTCTATTAACACCGAAGACACTGCTGAAAAATAAGAAACCTGAATGAAAGGCTGATGACAATGCTAATCACAACTGATTATGGAAAAGTTACGAGATTTGGCAGTTAATCAAAACTGCATAAACACAGTCTGGCAATTTTTCACATGCAAAATAATGATTTTCTAGCATCTAGGATGTTGGTAAGAACCTGATTATTGTACTGTACATGCGCAAGGGTTATGAATAAGCTTCAACAGTGTGATGGGCAGGAGTTCGGGCTAGGTGAGTTCACACATATACACTACTACATCAGTGTTGCACAATATCTGATGTCTTTCACCGAGGAAGTCACCCTATCCTCTCAGAAATTAAAACAAGGAAAACTGGACCCAAAGGCGGAAATGAAACAAGATTAGATCAAACCAGGGGCTCATATAGTTTCCATCAGTCTTCTGTTACAGGAGTCCTTTCACACATTCTTTATGCTACTGTATACACTGCAGCTGTTCTCTGGAAGATGAATGAAGTTATTGAATTTACAATACAGCTGAGGGATAGTGTTGTGTTGTGTGTTGTGTCGCAGATTGTGGAAGAGAAGTCGGCTTTGCACATACAGTAACTGCAGCAAATTATTTTTCTGTGACTATCTGAACATTAAATATTAATTGTCTCAGACTGCTGCCCTTATGTTGCTGATCTCCACTAAATGGAACACTTTACACAGACACCATTTGTCACAGTTATTTGCTGTCATCTCGTATTTGGTCCCCCGCTAAAAGTACCTCCCTTCTATCTGCATCTTTGTTTAAGACTTCAATATCAACAAAATGACATTTTGAATGTGAAGGCAGAGGTAATTCTTATTTATTAATCTCTTTAAACTAATCAACCTTTCTGTTTTCCTTCCGTTTTTATTTATGAGCACACTCATTCTCTGCAGCACCACATGGCTACGCTTTCAAACTCTTCTTCAGCAGAGAACTACCTCTCACAACCAAACTCTTGTACTATTGTCAGTGACAAGCTCTGCTAGAGCAGTTGGAGTATCTAAAGCAAAGCACTATAGTAGTGTAGCAGCAGTAAGAGAGAAGCTTATTCAGATTTTCCCAGCTGATTCAAGGTGCAGGCTGACTAGTCCAAAGCCCAGAAAAATAAGTTTTTTCTTCAGTCTGAAAGATCCATGAAAGACCTGCTCAATAGACAATGGACACAATTTGTACTGTAGTTAATGACTTCCTCAATGATTCAGTGATTTGAAAAACAGAATAAAGAAGTTTGGCTCCTGACTTAATTACCTTAATTACCATTTTGATGAATTACCTCTGCCTTTGTACAGTTAGTTCCTCTCATCCTTCTCAGCCAGCTTTTTTTTTTTTTTATCCCTTCCTTTAGGAGTCAAGAAGCAGTTTTGTCTTTCTTGTCTTCTTCGTTAACATACTTGCATAATATTTCCTGGAATCAGCAAGTAACTTTCTTCTTTAAGAAGTAAAACAAGTGAACTGAGCAAATCTGTAGCCAGGGTCTTTAACTTCCTCCCATTCTTAGTATTTGTCTTACACCTGAATGTTGCTGCCTCTATCTGGTTTATATTGATTTAGATGGACTGTTTTACTCTTTCCATGTGAACAAGCACAGAAATTGTTCATTCTTACAGCTGTAAAATCACAACAGTGGGGTTGGCACTCGACAGCTCTAATATTATTAATGTGTTCAGTTTCATGTCTGAATGAACAGAATGATGAAAGCCAGGGAGGAAAATACACAAATACTGCAGAAGAATAACTAATTGTTATAAGTTGAGACATTTCTCCTCAGACAGTCAGTCAAGACTGTAGAGGCTGCTGCTTTCACACAGCCTTCATTTAACAGCAACTGATTTCCCATCTTTAAATCAAAGCATTAAGCTGTGCTAAGTGATAAAAATTAATAGTCGGAGACAGACGTGACTCATCTTGATGTGGTGAACTGGTTATTAGTGTAAATGTTTTATAGCTTAGTTTTATACACTGCAGACGCTGCATTTTTCTGCCGTTATCTCCATCAGTGCTAACTGTACTGATCACTCTGAGAGCTGGAATCAGTCTGACTTACTGGCTGATTGAAGACTGTGACATGCTGCTGAAGAGTAGCTATTGTTGAAAAATATGTTTTCATTTTAATTCACACAACGCAGAACAGTCATCTGTCTGCCTATAGGTATGCAATGTTCTGTCAGATCTACAGGGGAAGACATGTTGGTGGAGACTCCTCACTCCTTGTTCAGGGACCTGATAGAGCGTGTCAGGAGCAACCTACATAGTGCTCTGTATGATCCCAGTGGGAGAGCCCTTCAGGTACATTCTGACATTGTCTCTTGCAGCACACGGTGTCCCATATCAGCTGGTACACAATATTTTCCTAGCTGCCTTTTTTTCTGCTCTCCTCTCTTATCATCTCCTCTCTTTGACAATCCTGTTCTCTCTTGTTTCACACTGTTCTGACCTATAGTCCTCAATGAGTACATTAACACAGATGAATAGCTCTGCTTGTGCAACCATAATTAGAGCAGAAAATTTCATCTGCTAATGTGTTTGGCTAGGTACTCACTGTGCGCGCACACCAACCTCTAAGCTGTCGATACAGAGGTTTGTGAAAAGGA
Organism: Ctenopoma kingsleyae; assembly: GCA_032353495.1. Lineage (NCBI taxonomy): Eukaryota > Metazoa > Chordata > Actinopteri > Anabantiformes > Anabantidae > Ctenopoma > Ctenopoma kingsleyae. The sequence continues at coordinate 12,720,481 of JAUBNQ010000010.1, read as the reverse complement.
GCACGGTATGAATCACACTGGCACATAGGCTGAAGAGCCTCAGCGCTTAATGGCACTCTTCAGCTTCCCTCTAGCCTTAACAACAAGGGATTACATGCAGGTATCGTATATTTCGAACACACTTTTAAAAACCTCGTAAAAAATCTGCTCAAAGCAAACAATCATGCTTCACCATAGCTCCTTCTGTTTTGCCTTTTGCACATGTTTAGGTATTTTCAGCATTTCTGTTTGTGATCTTACTCTTGTGCATTTTGTTCTCTGGGTTCACAAAGTTAATCCATCTTTAATGGTTTTAAAAAATATATTAAATTGAAATACATCCCTCAGATACATATAATTATTCTCTGCAGTGCCTCTCAGCAGCTCCTCAATACCACATAGAGGACAGTAGGTCGAGTCTTACCATGAATCAGTGTGTTAATGGCTGATTGACGCTTGGTGTTGGAGCAAATGAGGTCTAGTAATCTGGGTGATGCTGCAGCAAAGACCTGAGGCTCCCCGTAATTAGAAATGACAGGGTGGATGCGGTAGTGGAGAGGGTCAGCTGTATGCACACACAGAAGCACATATGCATTTTTCATTCTTAATGCTCTCTCTTTCTGGTGTCACAGTCACACACATGCAGTATATGCAGTACACAACCATTCTTTCTCACAAAACACCCTCTGTCTTTTTCTGATTCTTTTTCTGACACACTCACATACTGCCGAGCTGTAATTAGTGGCACAGGGTAGTGGTCACACATAATGCCACTAATTGGGCTGGCAGGCACCATTACCCAGAGCTAATCACCATTCTCTGGGTGACGAGGCGTCCTGGCCCTCTAACCACGAGCTGCTAGCAGGATCCATATCACACTGCCAGAGCTCAGGGAGCACTACTACACCAATTAACCTGCTAAACTCACTGACTCACGCTGTAGGTCTCAGGGAGACTTTGCTTTACCTTATTTACTGGTAGTGCTTTTAAATTGGGTCATAAGAGTAGCCAAAGTTCTTACTTACTTATGACATCTAAGGAACCGCAGCACGGCTGACTGATGGACAAAAAGTACAGTATCATTGAAGGAGACACCCGTCTCACCCATGCTTGTACTACACAACAGAGTGTAATGACAGAACTAAAATGGATATTGTTATATCTTAAATAACAGGAACCACCTCCTTTAGTACCCAGTGCTGGACAACTGCACCATCTTTGACTGGTTCTGTGAGTGGCTGAAGTCCTAAGGTTTTAGAGGTGGGTATTTCCTATCTCACTATACCAAGATTCTCCCCATTCTTTTCCTGACGTGATGACACCTATGAAAGCCCTATGAAATGCATCTGTCTCATCAGAGCCTCGAGGCAAGTGAGTGCAGCAGCCTTTGAATGGGACATAGATAGGAGAGAATTGCTGTCTGGAATGAAGGCAGTAGCCCTGAACATGGCTGAACAGGAACAGGGAGCTTTTTTAAGCTTTGCACATCAGGAGGCTTTCATTTTCGTGCCCATTAAACATGACCTGACTTTAATTGCATTTGCAAGCCTCTCGACCAGACCTCATTTTAAATTAGGGTTTTGTAGCCATTTTCCACAATGCTTGATTTAGCTTTGGTGGTCAGAGAGCAGTAGCTTCCTAGTAATGGTCAATAATAGCAAAAAAAAAAGCTTGTACAAACATGTTCATTAAATCAGGATGGGCTGTGTGGTTTTTACTGTCAGTGACCACCTGATTTGCCTCAGTTACGTGGTTTCCTGGGCTTTGCATCCCACTAAGTTTATCTTTGAAAGCATTTGTACAAACATTGATGTACATTTTTATTTACATCAGTCAAAACATCAGTATGTAGCAGTATTACATGGTGCTGGATGATGTATGTTCATTTTTTCATGGTATCCTGCAGCATGTAGTGGTAGAGCTGAGTCAACTTTTTCTCCACGAAAACTTTGGGCAAATCTGTAGCTTAACAGACATGAGACTGGTCTCACTCTGCAAATACTTAGCAAGAGAGCAATAAGTGTCTCCTAATCCGTTTTCAGATCCTGATCCAAAGTTGGGTAGCGGCAGTAGCAGGTTCAATAAGTTGACCCAAATGCCCCTCTCCCCAGCCACATCCTGGAGGAGCCCAAGGCATTCCCAGGCAAGATAAGATATATAATCTCTCTAGCGTGTTCTTCTGCCCCAGGGTCACTCCTCCCAGTTGGACGTGCCCAGCACACCTCCAATGGAAGGCGCCTAGGTGGCGTCCTGATTAAAGATTCTTATCATTATTCAATTAGGATGTTATTTTATCAAAGAAGACTACACCAATACTTGTCCTCTCCTCCATTTAAGTTGTCCTGGGCAGGGATGGACAGGCAGAATGATTTCTATGATGAAATATACATAGTTCCTGTGTGTCCATTAAGATTATAGCCTTTTGCTATGATGCTCATAATAATATTTTTCAGTGCATTTGCTGCTTTTTGGAAACAAGAACCAAATATAAGAACATATTGTATGTAAAATATGATTAATGATCATCTTAGTCTTTCAAGAACTTAGCCATGGTCTGTTATGCATCTTGCCTTTTAGCTATATCAGACTAGGATTTAACCAGAACAGGCAAAAGTATGTAAATTAGCAGGTCAATTGTGGAGTGGGTGTTAATCATCATTTGTAGATAATAGGATGACCTTTTGTCAAACTCTGGAGAGTTTGAATAAAAAATGGTGACAAATCACAGAAAATCTCTTCTTCAGGTCTCTTCACCTTTTTGCAGTATAAATTCCCTCTCCAGTCACTTCACAGTTGCCACATGACTGACTTCTAACTAATCTTATTCTGTGGATAAATGGCTCTGTCTAACTCTATTTAATTCACTAAACACCTGTCTTTGTTAAAATCACTCTGTCACTCATCTGATTTTGTATGTGTGTGGGTGTCCACAGGGAGTCCATTCAGGCTACTGACAGAAACATGCAATGAGTTGGGAGCAAGTGAACAAGCAACATTGCAGCTGGTAAATACGGCACAGTACAGCAAATGACAAGACGGTAAGCTCTGGATAGAACTTGCCATATTAGTTCTAACACTATTTTTTTTTTCGTGTTGCAACTGAAACACATTTTTTTTTGGCAGTCCTACAATTTATCTAACACATGGTAGACATTCGGTTTAGCCCATGACCTTTGTGGTAAAAGAAACAAGGCTATTCATTTTATTGCATTATATTACATAGACATACTGTATGGTTGCATATTATGAGTGTGATGTGCTGTTTCACATTAAAAACTGAAAATGGATTGCCGTGAAATTTTGCATGTTAATATGTCTGATCCCCCAGGGAATTAATGATTTGGTGATCCCCTGATACTTTACAGTATCTAGCACCAGTATGGATTGAGTGCCCTCAACCGCTGCCCCTTGTATTTAGGTTTATGACTAAATATCTGTAAAACTAATGACTGTAGTTCAGCCTCAGCATAGCTTTGTGTTTTTGGCACTAATAAGCAATGTTTAGCATGCTAACATGCTAAACTATTTACGATGTTGACATAGCATGACCATGGTGATCATTATACTAACTGCCAGCATAATAATATAGTGTATCAATGTGAGCACTAAGCTCTTAGTTTTGTGATTTAAATATGTCTAGTTGTAGTGCTTGGTGTAGTCAAACTTGACACTGGTAATGTCAAACATTAATAAGCACAACACATACTTTCTATATTTCAACCTTTCTGCCCTATCGTTTAAAGGGAATCACACTCAGTTAAAGCAGCTCTAAAAAATATCTGTAATTTCCAGCTCTGGATAAAAAGACAAGTAATGAAACGTTTTTGCTTTGACAAAGAGTTTGACAGAGCAACGACTAGGCCAAGTCTGTATCTGTCTCAAGAGGGTCTAATTGCATCCTCAATTATGGAGACCCAAGGTTTGCAAGCCAATCAGAGAAGACTCAATATCAATATCATAACTTAGTGCCATAATAGCCATTGTATTAACAGTTATTAGTAGCAAGTGTTACACATATGTAAGAATGAAGATTAAGATCTAATGTTACATCTGCCCAGTAACATTTAAACATGCACCTCACATGTAAGGCCCCAACAGACGTGACGCATCTCACATTTGGGACCCTAGTGTTCTCTGATTGGCTTGCAGACCTGAGAGTCCTCAGGATTGAGGTCTGCAGTCGGAGTCTTCTCAAAGTTCCAGAGACTAAAATGTGGCTCAGCAAGAATTGCTGTGTACATCTATCCATCTATTTTCTGACCTTTCTCATTTGCTCTGGAGTCTCTAAATAAAATGAACATGACAGAGATCAAGTGCCATGGCTGTCCCCCAGCACTGCTGGAGACAGTAATGCAGGCCATCATGATCCTTCAGGGCAAAGAGCCCACCTGGGTGGAGGCCAAGAGCCAGCTGTGAGAGAGACAGCTGCAGCGCAGGATGAAGGGATGAATAAGGGAAGGAAATTGAAAGGAGGAATGCAGTGAGACGAAGCCATTTGGGCTTGACAGAGAGGAGATTGGGAGTGTGGCAAAGAAACACAGAGAAAATGGGAGAACTACAGTGCCCAAAAAATGAGCAGAGTTAAACGTGACAAATACAGATTGTGTACAGTCACAGCATTCATAGGGAGAATCAGTAAGCAAAGGTAGAACTGTTTTCTTTTATCTTGGTAGTTTTGTCAACCTGGGCTATATTTTTTTTGCCATCTCCGTTTGCACATGATGGCCAAATTGTTGAATTGATTCAATTATCTCTGTAGGATTAGAAAGAAAAATGTCAGTCGGATGATGAGCTAAAATTAGGTTTGAACTTCTCTTAACCCAAGCAGCACAAATGAAAAGCAATTTGTTTGATAAACGAAAAGGTTTGAGAGCTGCAGGTCAAGTTGAGCTCTGGAATATTTGTGTGATTGTGTTGAATGCAAAATAAACAGTATGTGCTTTTCATGAACTTTATGAAAGTGCCAGTTTTCAGTAAAATACACATCTGTCACATTTGCAGAGACAAAGAAACATTTGGGTGCCAGTGCATTTTTTATGGTGTTGACCTCCTAATGACCTTAAATCTGGAACATCCCCTCTAAACCTCCCTCCCCCACATATCTGTATTTGGCAGCCAACAGCTTGGAATCATTAAAATTATCCTTTGCTTCTCCTTGCCTGTAGATTGCAACTATAATTTATTAATTTATTTTTGTATATATTTATTTATTTGGCTTTTCTAACAGGGTTACAGCAGGTGAAAATTCATTGTCAAGATGTTGAAAAAGTCACATTTACAAAAACATCCTCTTAAGTTCCTTTTTTTTAATTAGATGCTGCTTACAAAAAGAAGAGACATGATTTGTGAAAAATAATTTTCTCAAGTGCTGTGAAGGATAATGAAGTTCGCTAGCGTACGAGTGTAATGCCTCCCCTCTGACTCACACAGATAAAATCTCCTCTAGATGAGCACAATCCTGTAACAGTAGAGCTGTTGGGGGAAAAAACATATAAAGCAGTGGGGTGATTTGAGGAGATCACAAACAAGGTCACGCAACAGGGAAAGAAAAACATTTTGTCCTTATGGTTATAAAAGAAACCCGTTTTTTGGTCTCTGTCTGTTCTGTCTTCATGTTCATCAGGGCTCACCTTTGCAGCTTTCCTGCACATCCTCAACAGTCAACGCCAAATCCATTACAAGCTGTTATTAAAGGTTTATTGACTGAGATTAACTGTAGCCCAATACCCACAATAAAGCAAACACAATTTGAAATTAAGCAAACACAGATTTGGCTGTTGTACACTGGGGAACTTTGATCCTCTTGCCTTTCTTCTCGACAATAAGACTTAACTCATGTCAAGAAGAGGTGCAACCTCACAACGTTAGGCATGGGAGTCACTGAAATATTGACAAATTCTCCATCGTTCTGAATCACAGAAATTAGGAGAAGCTAACAGAATAGAGGAAGTGAACAAAATATGTGAAGCTTTTATTTTGAAACAATATAATTTACACATTTCTTTGGTCGTTTTTTTCTCTTTGCTTCAGGTATTTTTGCAGTAGGATTGTTCTTGAATTAGTTTTCCTTTCATTTCTTGCTGTTGCGTGTTATAGTGTGTAGTTCTCTGCTTTTTCAGGATGGAAGCTGATGGTGGACCCTCAAGCCCATGCTCTGAAGTGGATCAGAAATACATAGATGAAAAGACCTGAATTAATATTCATCAGTCAAGTCTAGACATTACTATTGTTCTGTCTTCACTCTTAAACAGTTATATTTTAGATTTGATTTGCAGATATGGAATACAAAGAACTTTACTGCTGGTGGTACCTGACTGTGTGTGTAGTTTATAGACAAAAGCTTGTTGCCATTGATTTCCTATGTGTTTTTCGTCACCAAATTCACTTTGCATTTTAAGATGCTACTGAATGGAAATTTCTGCACAGACTAGCTTTTTTTTTTTTTTACTCTGCGTGAAGGATTGGGGAGCAACAAAGAGAAAACTTGAACCAATTGGGAGTTTTCACAGAGTGCTTTGAGCACGGAGCTGAAAATCCTGGAGCTCCGATCCCTTCATGTAATATCTACCCTACATCCATTTGCCACTGTAGGCCTGGTTCCACTATGTCTCTTTAAAGCAATTTAGCCTCAAACATTAACAGGTTGAGGAAAGTAATCAGTGTATTGAAAACATGTTGCCTAACATGAGATGCAAGCCCACGTTCAGGGCTTTATACTGTAATTGAAACCAGACGGTCTTGAACTGCTATCAAGCAGTGGAGTGCATTATGGTCATATCTGAGGAGAGCTTTTGATTTTTGATGGGACTCGTGTTGACAGGGTATCAGATAAGACATCAGTAGTGGAAAGTCAGGCAAAGCTACAAAGACCATTTTTCTGGAGCTAATATATCCTTCCTGTTTTTTAAAACTTCTGTGACTTCAGTTTGCCTTGCTTTCTAAACTT
>JAUBNQ010000010.1:12567021-12580938 GCA_032353495.1 Ctenopoma kingsleyae | reverse complement strand
TGTGTGTGTGTGTGTGTGTGTGTGTGTGTGTGTTGTGTGGTGAATGTGTTTGATTTTACTGTACACTTGGTCAGTAGGAACACAGGTATCAGATTGTGCACTAAAGAAGTGTGAGTACTTAATTGCATAAGTACAACATGTGAGTATGTCCATAAGTCTGTGTTTGCAGATTATATGTGTGTGTGTTTGGGGGTTGGAAAGATGTGTATTTATTAGGCATGTTGTTTTTTACACAAAAAAATATATTTTCTTAGAGAAGATAGATGATCATGATTTGCTCTCTTGTTATTCTCGTGTTTCTTTTTATTATTTTATGTATATATACTATGAGACTGTTGTGGTGCATGTTCATGACCTTTGACGTACCTGTACACTATTGGAATACAGTACCGTATACTGACAGATACATGAAAAATATAGCTCCTTGGTTTGTTACAATTCTACCATATCTTGCAGGAAAAACATTTTCAGGGACACAAAATTAAACCTTGCTCAGCAACTGCTGCAGCAGCAGTGAGGCATCATCCAGCAACTCACACAGTCAAATACATGCAAGTGCCTATTACTTAGTAACTTAAACTACACATTTTTACTGTAAACCGTGTTAACCACTGTTGCCATGACAACTGTCTGCTTTGTATTATTGAGGGTGAAGATTTAAAAAAATAGATGATAGTTTAAAAACCAAACTGTAGCGTCTTTGGCATGTGACAAGCCATTGTCTCCACCTGCTACTCAAACTGGGCATACAGGGTCATATTTCAACGTCTCACTGAGCTCCACCCCTCTTCCTGTCTGCCTATGCTGGTTAATGTCAAAGGGAGATGTTCCTACTGGTTAACCTTTACAGAAAAGATAAACACCACTTTCTATATCTTTGTCTCTCACTTCACCTTTCATTATTTTTCACATGTTCTCTCCCTGGTCTCTGTCTTCATTTATCTTTGTCTGTCTCAGTACAAATATAAAAGAATATTTTATTACCCTTTTCTGTAATTTTGTCTTTCTCTTATTCTTTTTCATACCCTCCCTCCCCCCTTCAAGTGTTCACTCTTTCACTGTGTCTTTATCTTGCTGACAATCCTCCGCCTCCTTCTCGCCCCACACTTCTGATATCGATCAAGGTCAAATGATTAAGTCAAAGCTTGTGACATTTATTCAATGTGTCACAAAAGAATATATTCTACGCTTGCAACAATTCAGCCTCCGGTGTTTCCCCCTAAATACACCCACATTCTCCTACTCACCTACACAGCAGCTCCGCCTTTACAGTGCAGCCAGCTGTGCCCCTTTAAGGGGTGTGACCTTTGACCTTGAGTGCAAAGGCTGGGGGCTTTAACCACAAGGCTGCAAGATCAGTGAAGGCTGAGCCAGCTATATTTGCCTTGTATTGACACAACTGTCGCACACAGACACACATGCATAACCTGCCTCGGGGTAGGTATACTGCATTAGCCCTGTGTGTGCGTGCACAGCTGAAAACCATATGGAAGCCGCCAAGTGTGGGTGTGTTTTATGTTGCAGCCCTGTAGGTAGAATATCAGAGCAGCTGAAAGAAATACAGGAGAGGTAGAGAATAAAGAAGGAGAAAGGAGATACGAGATGAATGAAAGAGCACGAGGTCACCTTGGTGACCATCAAGGTGACATGGTCACTTCGCTAACATTTTAGCAGCGACACAAAATGTGACAGTGTTTTCATGCCTGTAAGTTGCAGGTCACATATACGTTGTAGGATGAAAGAGTGAAGAGAAGGTAGACTGAGAAGTGAAGGGTGAGGAAGTGGAGAGGTGCTGACATTTAGTTTTTGAATAGTGTCAACCACAACCATTTCTCAAAAGGGCATATTTTGTGTATGTGTGTGACTGTGTTGTTTATAACAGAAATAAAGTGTGTGTGAGTGTTTGTCATATTTTCCTCTGTTTCTGTGGTCTGTGTGGTACATTTGTGTGTAACCATTCCTGCTTTGGTGTTTTGAGTACTTCACATGTGCTCGAATGTGTGTATGTGCGTGTGTGTGTGTGTGTGTATTAGGGGTGGTGAGGTATACCAGAGTACCACCTGTTCCCAATCATGTGACCAAGCACTGACACTGTGAATCACTGAACAGGCGGCACATGTGGAACACACACACACACACACACATAGCTGGCCACAGTGCTGGTCCAGGTCCTGCTGTGCATTTTGGCTGACACAGAGACACTGTGGTTTCATACCCCCACACCAAATGACATTGAGAGCATCATCACTACAGAGCAGTCAGCAAACATCAAGCATCCATTAATGAACACATAAAGGGAATAAATGACCACTCATGGTTCACTTGTGGACTCTGATCTGTTAAACCTTCACTAAAGTGCTGATTGTTGATCACTTCTCCCACTAACACTGGAACCTTTGACCCAGTCTTCATCATCCCCAACACACATTACTATAGTACAGTTATAACTGTAACTGATGTCTGAATATTGCTTAAGTGAATTTTGATGGACTTAGACTTGACAGCTTTGATTGTATTAATAGTGATCAAGTACGTTGTGTGCTGCTCCTCACTGCTGCTGGTGTTGACAGTTTGACTAACCTTTTCTCCCATATTGTGGTTTCAGGACATGTCATGAGAGCCATCTGAAAGAGACAGACTACATTGCCCATGATCACCAGGTAATGCTCTCTTTTACCTTTTTACACAGTTTAATTGCTTCTGATTTTATTCTACGCTTAGTGATTTCTTGCTGTTTTCAAGAACAGAGCTGTCCTGTGCTTTCTTAAGTGTTTCTGTTGTTTTGTCCACCTTCATGTGAATACCAGTGTTTATTAACAGGCAAGTGTAGATTTCAGATTTCATATATAGATCAGTTAATGTTTCACAATGCATGCATAAGCTCACGCACACACACGAGCAGCGTTGCGCAGTATTTAGGTTACACAGGTGGAGGAGCAGGGTGAAATGTGTCAAAAGAGAGGGAGTAAGACAAGAGCAGGAGTAAAATACGGAGGACAACATGTGCGCACACACAAATTCATTAGTTAGGAAGGTTGTGAAATCATGAGTGTGAATGGACTGCTGCTCCTTTTTACAATCTCTCAAAAAACAAAATCAACTGTTCCTTCTAATAGTGCATGTTTGCGTAGTCTTGTAAAGTCTTCAAAAGACTGTGTACTTTAAACTTCTCTGAGTCATGTTTCAAACTTCCAGCTCTTTGCTCTTCAAAGCTACATAAGAATAAAAAGAGATGCTTTACTTGCTCTTTCTGTTTGCAACCAGTGTTCAATCAATGCACCAAGTGTTTGCTGTGAAGGCTACGCTTTCCCATGAACTTACTAAAGTAATAAATGCCAGAATCGTCCTTGTGTTTGGACTAGCATGTTAGGACAGTAAATATCTGCTGCTGATTTGGTAAGCAACAGTTTACCTCACCCTGGGGACACTGTGATGGGTATAAGGCACAAGTGTCTGACATGTTACGGATCAAACAATCATGAAAACTATCACCAAGTTAATCAGCAATGAAATTTCTAATTATAATATCACCAAGAAATTAAAACTTCAAATCAAATCCATTAATGCAGGCTTACCTTTGCAAATGGATCGGAGCTAATACACAACACTGAAAACAACAACAACAGATTTCAGCCAATGATACTACCTGGTTTTAAGAGAGAGGCTAACACTGAATCACAATTACAACACAACTAACATGCTCAGGATATTGAATTACAGCTCCACAACAGCAGTGTCGTACAGGACTATTGTTATCTTACACGGTATATAATCTAAATTTAACCAATCTGACCATGTTTTTTCTAGATCAGCCTCAGACTAAATTTAGAACTACTACGAACTCATTGAGTGTTTACTTTCAGTTTAAGATCAACACAGTCTGTGCTGTTTTGTTGTTGTTAGCCTGCGGCACCAAAGCTAATCTTATACCCACTAAGGACACATGATGTTGGTGTCCAAGTTTCACCTTTTAAGAGGAAAACTGACCAATTAGACAACATCCTGTAAATGTGATGTTTTCCATCTCAGCATTTTAAGCTCCTTTAAGTTGGGTTTAGTTTTTAATATGTATAACTTTGGGATGGTGAGGATATTAAGCAGGGTTGGAGTGCTTATCTTATCATACAGCTACAGTCAGGATTAGCTGGTTGTTTGAGTAACTAAAGGGAAAGCCGGGCTCCCTGTTGGCCCCTCTCTCCTTGAATAAGGGCCTTAATTATCCGGGCCGTAGAACTCCATCCAGCCAGCTACATGACTGTTATATGTGGGTGTGCTAAGCCGTACTGTCTGTCTCCTCGCAGTGTGACTGTGTGTGAGTATGTGCGTAGAGGTGATTATTATCACGTCTGTCGGTCTCTCAGTGTACCCAAAAGGCTGACTCACGGTGTGCCACATGTACATAAACACACACTCACACACACACACACACACAGTCCCACTCACGATCCTACGTATCTGCTGAGAAGCACCATCTGTACCAGGGACACAGTCTCCTACGACTGCAGAGCTCACACACCAGCTCACATGCTTACTTTCTTTCTAATTCTGTTCCTCTGTCTGGGCCTGTTTACTTGTACATACAAATTACTATTACTATTAGGACATTTTAACCAGGCCTCACAAGTTTAAAGATGTTTTTCAGGGTTAAGACTAACTTTTAGCATTAGGGTTAGAATTAGTGTGTGTGTGTAGTGTGTGTACTCTATATATGTATATATACACACACACACAGTTTAGGACCCCCATAATAGACTTCCCTTTTTGTGGGAGACTTCAGCTCACATGTACATTTTATTTTCTCTGACTCCTATTAGAGTATATACAGTAGAATAGTAGAATACAGTCAGAGGAAGCTGTGTGTGGCTCTGTGCGCTTGGGGGGGCGGTGTGTGTGTGTCTGTGTGTGTGTGCATGGGGTATACTATAAGTCCCATCCGTGCCCACATCAGTTAACAATCCTCTTCCTGTGCAGGATTAATACTGGTCTCTCACCAAACTCTTTATAGTGCCATTACACACACACACATTGCCACACATAACGCAGTTAAACGCACACTCTTGATTTTGGAAGATACAGTGTAATTTCACACTGGTAGTGATATGAGAGTACGACTTTATATGATCTTCGTTAAATAGCAACCTTGAGCAGCATTTGCACAAATGGTGCTCAAGGTTTGTTTTAGCGCTGGAGAGACCAGTGTTCAAATAAATTGTACAACATACACAAAAATGAAAAGCAGATAATAGCCTACGTACGCTGTGCACTCATTTACAGCTGTTGGATAATTAAGGACTGTAGCAATTCAGGATGTAATAGCTTCCAGATGATGTTATAAAAAGTCTTTCAGTTGATTTTATGTGTCATATACACACCCAGATTATTCTAACATTAAAGGTGCAGGACTTCAGAGTATGTCATTACATCAGCTCAAGTTTTATCAGACTGAATAAAGTTTTTCGACAGCCTCCGTCCATTTGGAGAACGGTGCTGTGGCTTTATTGCCTGCTCATTAACTTCTTATTTTAACTCTTTTGCAGAAAAACTGGCAGCTGGAAATTTTTTCCATTGCATTTTTGCATTTGTTGCAGTTTTGCACACTTTACTGTTTTGTATGTACTGTATCTGCTGTGGTATTCCACACAGTCATTAACAAACAAACAACAAAACATTCCTATACAAACACACTGCTTCCCACTGTCAAACCCCCCCCCCCCACTGTGCCTCGTCCCTCTTTTTTCACAACACACATTATTGAACATTCTTTGTCACTTGACAATAGACTCTAGATCCACCCTGGTGGTACATACCACACATGCCATGCACTTACTTCACCAGAGGTTTGAATATAGCGCTCACAGACCCCTCTTGTCTCTGCATACTAAAGAAGCAGAGATGCCTTCAGTGATTTGAAAATGTGAGTAGTCTGTTGTGATATGACAAAGAGAAGACAGCGGGACTGACAGAATGTTCTGTTTTATTTATTGAGTTAGTCGGTCGGTCGTGTGTGTCTCCTTATGTCATGATCTCAGCATCATTCGTGACACACTCACGTCCTCCCTGTGGTAGCTAATTTTGCCTCCTGTTCTCCTGCTGTGGCTGTGCTTTCTAAATATAACTCTGCTGTGTATGTGTGTGTGAGAGCGTGTGACACATACTGTCGGTTGTACCAACGTGGCTCTTTGGCAGATTTACAGAGTACAGGATGGTAACTTTGGCAAGGAGAAGCTGGAACAAATGTTTCCGGCCTTCTGAGACCAGTTTTTTGAAGCCTTGTTTACCTCACACAGGATTATCTGACTGCTCTGTGCATGTAACATATACAGCATCGCTTCTCATTCAACACATTTTCATTGCTTGTGTTATTTTCTACACTGTAGATTAGTACTGCAGACATCAAAGGTATGGAAGTATGAAGTAATTGTTTAAAATGCTTTTCCCATACTCCTGTAGGAGTTCCCACATGTGCTGAGCACTCGTTGGCTGCTTTTCGCTGCGGTCTACTCATCCAAAACCATCTCAGCTTGGTTTTAGGCCGGGTGATTGTGGAGGAAGGGCAGCACAGTGGTGCAGTGGTTAGCGCTGTAGCGTCAAAGCAATAGCGTTCAAGCGTACAGACCAGCTGGGCCCTTTCTGCATGGAGTTTGCATGTTCTCACTGTGCCTGCCTGGGTTTCTTCTGAATACTCCAGTTTTCTCCCACAATCCAAAGACATTTCAGGTTAATTCGTCACTGTGAGTTGCCCATAGGTGTGAATGATTGTGTGTCTCCTGACTGCTGACCTGCCCAGGGTGTACACCGCCTCTTGCCCAGTGACAGCTGGGTTGGGTCCAGCACCTCCACGACCCTCTACAGGAGGATAAACTGTATATCTAATGGTTAAAAGCATGGATGGATTGCGGAGTTATCTGGCTCAGCAGTCCATCGCTCTCCATCTTGGTCAGATAGTCTGGATGCATGTTTTGGTTCATGTCCTGTTAAAAAACAAATAGCGGTGCTGAGCCTCGCTGGTTAAATGGGACTTGATTTCAGAAGAAGTCTCCATACTAGCTTTGTGGGGTACGCTAGCCGTACGCTACACTCCAACAACGTTTGCAAAGACTTGAGACTTGAACTTTTAGAAAGCTACAATATGAAACAGATTTAGGTTTAACATGTTTTTTTGCTTACTGCATAATTCAAAATGTGTTATTCATAGTTTTTGATCTCTTGAGCACTGACTTACAGTGTAGCAAATACAAACAGAGTTCTGAGTGGTACTTTCATTTTATCATCTACAAGACAAGAGAACAAGAAATGTATTAGCTTCATAACTTTTACTTGTAAGCTGTCGAACTTGTACATATTAGATGGGATGAATATTATATCCTGCAGCTCCTTATATTGTAGTATATATATATATATATATATATATATAGATGTTGTCTAATCAATAAACTTACATATCTTATCTTATAAATCTTGTATTTATATAGGAGACATGTCTTTCTAATGGCATACACAATGAATGTACTGTAGGTACCTCATTTTCATAGTGCACCTTCTAGAAATGGTTGTTAATGAGTTGTAACTCATAGTTTTATTAGTGACCAATAAGTCCTTTTCTAAAGCTCTGTGGTAACCAGCTCTTCGGTAGCCAGACCCACTGTGAAGACTCATTTTAATGATGAATGATTGATGAACATGTATAACCGTCTCATTAGACGAGTCAATGAACAATGTGTTTTTAAAACCCACCAACCCCAAAGTTGTAGGTTAGTTTTTAAATAAAGCCATTAATTACATGTCATCTCTTTGAACATAACAGGTTACAGCAGGGGCATTTTAAAATAAAGCAACACATCAAATGTAATGTTGAATTTTTATTTTTTTAAAATCTTTTTCCTGTTTGACATGTTCTTGGTTCATTTAAGTTTAATTATAGTATCATTTTTATAATTCATATATGAAATGCAGCAGGACATAAAGCCTAGATAGATATATATTTCCAGTCTTTATCTGGATCATATTATCACCCACTAGATTTAATCATAACACTGATGTAGCACAGTGCAATATGGCGTCAGGGCATAATACTCTTCTTCATCCAAAAATAGACGGTCACACGGAAATATGCTCCTGGCTGTTCACCGAGTCCAACAGTCGGTCACGAGTGCGACTAAAAAAAACCTGGAGTGAACTAAAAATGAAAAGGTACAAACGCGTAAATAAACCTCCCAGGAGGAGCAGGTCCGGTACCGGGACTCGGTGCCAGTTTGAGCTGTCAGGGAATTCCGGGGCCGTGCGGTGACGTCACGTGCGTGTGTGCGTGTGTTTGTGTGTGTCTGTCCCTTTAAAACAGAGCTCGGCGCAACACGATCCCTGCCCGTCTGCCCGTGTGTGAGTGTGTGTGAGTGAAGGCAGAGGGAAAGAGGAGCTGTGCGCGTAAAGAGACGCAGAGAGCCGAGCGAGCGGGGCTGTCGCAGCCGTCAGGCGGAATAAAAAAAAAAAAAACCAGAACACAGAGAAGAAGGAGCCTGTCGCGGACATCTGAGAGGATCTCCGGCCGTCAGTCGGCTCAGGTTTCATGGGTGTTTCGAGAGGAAGCGACAGAGACTAACAGGGATTACAGGGCTGTCGCTGCCCTCCGCGCGGCCGGCTGCTCGGGAATTTCTCTGCAGACTCGGAGCTCCACAACTGGCGGATAAAAACCACTAAACAGAGACGACAGTGGAGCTAAAGGAGCGACGTACATATCCGAGTTTGGACATAGTTTTATTTCTGGAGCATCCATCTGAAACAGTTGAATGAACGGTGAGTGCTGTGGCAGCGTTTAAAAGTCCAGGCGACTTTGTTTTGGTTGTAATCAGGGAAGTCGGTAGTCGTGAAACAGCCTAGTAAGTTTAATGTGTTCTACCTTAACGCACCGACACCATTAGATGGAGGCTTCCGTTTATTATGACCCATTGATTCTTCTTCAGTGATGATTACCAGCTGCCGTTCAGGGCGACAGTGAGTGAATTATCGTCATTGATTAAAGCTGAACCTCCGATCGCCTGTGATCGATGAGGTGGGGGAATTTCACCGTGCTTTTTCTCGGCCGCAGGTGACTCTTCCCACGCGTGTGCGCGTCTCGATTCGGCGAATTGTTTTTCCTCAGATCCACGATTGATCATCTTTACCGGACATGTTTAATCATTCAGCGCACGTGGATCACAGCATTCGCTGTAAAGTGGCTTTGATGGGAATTGGGGGGGTGGGGGGTTGTTGTGGCAAATGTTACCAAAACATCCCCCAAGTTTTAGGGGCATTTCCATGAAGACTGTGCTGCGTCTTAGTGAGTGTGTGAGAACTGCTGCTGCTGCTTTTAATACAACAATTCATGAAACGTCCTCATGTGGCTCTGGGACATGAAAACTCATGATCATCTCATAGCTAGAAAGGGGAAGGCGAGCTAGAGGACATGGAGATAAAATTGCCTGTGTAAGGAGATCTCACGCCATTGTGTGTGTGTGTGTAGGAGTGAGTGGGGGGGTGGGCAGGATCACTGAGGTCGGCAGCCGTATAAAATGAATGGGTAGCTGCCTCCCCCATCACCCCCAGTCAGTCCTTGCACACAAAGAGCAGGATTGAAAGGAAGTGATTTGCATCACCTCTTTTTTGGGGGGGGAGGGGCGCTGTTTTGGTGCTGTAGGGTCTGGGTTTGACGCTCGGTCAGTGCACCAAGTCGGACCACACAGTGTAGTAGCTGCTGGTTGGTCAACGTGATGTGTTAACAGGTTCTAAAAACCGCAGGGACTCTGGTGCAGAAGGTCCCAGTGAAGTGACTTTTGACTTTCAAACACACCTCTGCCGCTTTTCGTTTGATCCCTGTTCTCCATGACGGCGATGACGCCCACAGCACGCTTCGGACAGCCTGACCTGAAGTTATGGAGTGCCAGCAGTGAAACAGAAAAGACAATGCAAGTTGGAGCAGAAGAAAGTAGTTATTGGTGCCTGCAGTGCGAAGCAATGCAATGCACACATTGTTTGTTGTTGTTGTTGTTGTCTCTCTGCTCACATGCGTCCAACGTTAGCCGCCGACCTCCAGTGGTCACGCAGCTGATGGGAATTTACAGCAGGCTGAGGGGGCTTGTTTGTCTCTTTTATTGCCCACAATAAACGAGGCCGGGTCAGGAAGGGCGAGGTGTGCAGGCATGGGGTCGCAGAAAGCCTTTGAAGGTTACTGCGGATCAATCAGATCGATAGACATGGAAACCAGCCGCGCGTTTTGTTTCCCCGTTTGATGTCGGAGGTTGTAAAAAGTTAAAGCTCCACACACGGTCTTGGCCGGACCGGCTGTGTGCTGCCTCAGCTCTCAGCTATCCCCCGCCCACGTTTGTCCCGTGATCTCAATAGGAGCGTGTGTGTGTGTGTGTGTGTGTGTGTGAATGAACAATCGCCGCCCATTTTACTATGAGTGATGACGAACATGGAGGAATATTAAAGTGACACACACACCAGCAGGGCGTGAGGGAGGTGACGGTGGAAATAAGACTGCTAGCTCAACAATAGTAGTGAGTCACACAAGTTGAATAAGCAGAAGAGGAGTGTGTGTGTGTGTGTGTGTGTGTGTGTGTGTGTGTGTGTGTGTCAGGATAGTTTCCCAATCCCACCCCCACTCACCATATGAAGCTTGATGGGGTTGCAGTAAGCAAATAAAGGATTACTTTGATCCAATTAAGAGTTTTAATTTGTGTTTAGCTGGCATGGGAAACGGGTCAGTAGGCTGGTTGAAAGTGCTTACTCATCTATTTCAGCAGTTAACGGTGATGAAACAAAAGCTGTGTGTGTGTGTGTGTGTGTGTGTGTGTGTGTGTGGCAGTCCTTCAGATTTTAGAAGTTGTATTTCTTGACTGCTTTTGTTGCTTGTCACAGAAAAGAAATCTAAAAAAGGAAGTGGGGGGTGGGGGTGGGGTTGGATATGACACCACACAGTTGCAGCCTTTCCAGTAAAAAGTGTCATTTCTCCACCAGGGAGCAACACAAAACGAGAGAGAGGGTGAGGAAACAAGAGAGGTGAAGGGCAACATCTGCCCTGCTGACAGTTTCTCTAACACTCCCCACACAACCCAACAGGTCAGGCGTTAAGACACGGGTTCTGCTACGTACGTGTGTGTGTGTGTGTGACTGCTGTATTCTTTGGAGAGCAAGTGAGGAATTTCCCATCGAGTCATGTTAGGAGAGACGCTGAATATTTAAAGGGACATAAACATAGCTATTCCAATTCCTACCGTTTATTTGATAGTCAATAAGTACTGTAGTATTTAGAGTAAATACTAACTGGTTTTATTGCATTGCAACTGGGTTTTGTGCTAACTTGCTGCCCCCAGTACAGTACAGTCCCAATTTATTTAGTGTCCTGTGGTGTATGCAAACATTTCAGCACACCACGTTAGTCCAAACTGCAGGATCAAGGTTTTAGTTTGGTTGTAGCCAAGGAGAGCAAAAACTCAATCAAGCAAGCGTTGAATTCCTCCGTGCAGTGTGAGACAGGTTAGTGTGGATTCTGATCTCCTAAAGTGGCCTCCAGCGCCCATAAAACAGGACACGGGCAGACGTCTATAGAGCTCGCCATGTATAATAAAAGGCGATCATATGGAAGCTTTAATAATCATTGACTGTGATAAGTACCACTTTATGCACGTTAATTGGCTTTTTAGGCCAGAATTCTGGAAATACAGTTTGCGTTACATTAATCACTCGCATGTATGATGAAGTCATAGTCATCATTTATTTCTCATTATGGACCAGCACCATCCTGCCAACCAAACACGTGGCTTAGACATCCATAACTATAAATGTTGGTCATACATACACAGCTGTGGTCTTGCTCTAGGTGCTGTTGCTGTGTTTTGGACCAGAAAAAACAGAAACAGAAAAGCAGATCTTATTAATTCAGTCTAGAAGTTGAGGAGTGAACTTACTGAGAGCTTTCACAGGAGCAGGCGACAATACAAATGCAGCCACAAGCCGAACAAATAAGCTAATGTTAAACATGGCAGCATTTAAAAACAATGATATCAGAGCAGAGAAGGTTGTCATCTTTGCCATCTCATAATTTCCTCTGCATGAATGGAGCCGTGCGATGAAGTAAGAGGGTGGTTTTGAAATACGTTTTCCCCCCCATGAGCTCAGTTCCTCTTTATTATCCCTGGCTATTTGCCAGTGATGATGATGCCACAGTGAAAGGGGGTGTATGAACCTACACTGTGCGTGTGACTCACACACCCAAAATTACACAAACTTTCTCCAGCTTTGGAAAGAACTCACTTCCTTCCTTTCTTTTTTACCTCCCCTCACCTCCAGTGACTACTTTTATCCACCTCAACCACGCTGGCAAAATAAATGATGACTCGGCTAGCAGGAGATTAATGGAGAAAGAAAAAGGCTCAAAGATCAACATCACTGGTATTTGAGGAATTTTAAACAGGCCTTGAAAGTTCTGTGGACTAAATGAACAAACTGTGCCGTCATAACAAAGCCGCTTTGCGTCAGAGTTGTTCTGATACAGTCAAAACGATTGATGCTTAATTACACCCACTGTAAGAGCAACGGTGCAGTCCATCTGCACACATGCTGGAATTAACTGTGCGGCATTTACGTTCATGTTGTTTTCTGTTATTCACACTGAGACACAGCGTCGTGAGTCCAGAGAGGAAGAGGATGGTGTATGAGGTCAGCTTGTCCTGTAAACATGTTGGTCAGTAAAGAGCTCTCATCAAACCTATTATGAATTCCTCCCTGCGTCTATCTCTGCCTCTCTAGCTTAGTTTAATAACTGTTAGTGAAGACGCAGCCGGTTCCCCTGGCAACTGTTACCAGGGGAGCAGAGTCGCTCGTCTTGTTTAGTGCATTTCTGAGCTAGTCGGAGTGTGTGTTGGCCCTGGATGTGGAATAGCACCTGGAGCGAGACGGCAGTGTGAGGGAGGGGGATTTTGCACTTGTGATTTTTGAGGCAGTTTTTCCTCTGAAAAGAGGCAGAAATGTTCCCTTTTGTCCTGATTTGCTATTAAAAACAATCACCCAGAGCAGCAGAAAGAAAAGTTTGGGGGCTTTCAAAGGTCGCCGAGGTGTGGAAATCGAGAGTGACGATGATCAAGCCGTTGTCGGTTATTAATGAAACACCCACGTACTCAGATATCCTGTTTGTTGGGATTTATATGCTGTTTTCTTTACAGCCATAAGCCAAGAACTGAGTCATTGTCTTTTTCTGTCTCTCTCTCTCACACATACACACACACACACCCCGACTCAGCAACGGGCACAAAAGCACTGTTGAGAAAGTCTGTCGAGAAATCTAAACTGATGTTTCCTCTATAACACAGTTTCTGTGAAAATGAGGCAGGAGAGAACTGAGAGGAGGAGTTATTCAGCGCACACTCACATTCGTACCGTCATCGTGGGTTTGTCACTCACTTTTACGAGAAGCCAAAAAAGAAGACAAACAAGGCTTTTCACCTAACACCCCAAAAAGACTCTCCAAATCAGTTGACTCTGTTGTTTTTGTGATGAGGCTTGTGTGAGTCATGCGTTGGACACACGTGCCACTCACACAAGAAGACTGTGACTGAAACAGGTTTTTGAATATGACTCTTTGTTTCACGTCTTTAGACTCATTAATCACATCAGATCACTTCACATCAATCTACTTTTTCCACAGTCAGAAGTCACAGTCTGCAGTCACTAAAACATATCAGTTCATATCAGTTGAGCAGGAAGCTTCAGCCTTAAAACCCCTCCCCAAGGCCTCTCTCCCACATACATACACACACACACACACCCCTAAGGGAGGCCTACTTCCTGTGGTTGTGACGACAGCTTCCTCTCCCCTCTGAGCTCTGTTCCCCTTCTCTTTAACGTCATAGACACATGTGTGTCTGTGTGTGTGTCTGTGTGTGT
>JAUBNQ010000010.1:12543266-12561863 GCA_032353495.1 Ctenopoma kingsleyae | reverse complement strand
CTAAACTAGCTCAAGCCTAACATGACCGTGCAGCTTGCAAACTTGGCACTGCTTCTAGCACCACACACACACACACAATTGGCATGTGACCAAGGCGTCTCACTTGTTATCAGGAGGCCCATGGTAGGGATTACAGTAACCCCAGGTCTGTCCTCATAGGTGAGCTCCCCACTGAGCCATCTGGGCCTTGGTAATAATCCTGTTCTGTACTGACTGTCTTGCTGGCTCCACCTACAGGCTGACTGATGCATAGCAGTCAGCTACAGACAAAGAGTTCATCAGTGCAGAGTTAAAGCGATTTTAATGTATTCTTGTGTTTCTTGGGGAACAGTGAAAGTTTCAGTTTCAACCAAATGAACATTAAGGAAGGGTTTTACCCAGTTTGCACTCACAGTTGGAGGATTTGCCTTGCTCTTCCCTGCCCTATATGTTCCCCCTCCATCTGTGTTGGCAAACTCTCCAACTTGCCTATATAATAGAGAGCTCTCTGGCATTATAGACTTTTCAGTGTGTCTCTGACTTACTCATTCTCATAGTGGTTCTCCTGTTCTCTCTTCCTTTCTCTGCAGCCAGTAGGCTTTTGGGGTCTTGGTGCTGAAAACAGAGGAGTCTCAAGTGTTGGAGTGAAGCCCTCTCTGTGCTGCAGTGGAGGGCTTCACAGACACAGCTAGTCTGGTAAGTACAAGTACTGTGATTAACCACAATGCACTCAGGCATGGCAGTCTAAAAGTAATTACATTACTGTGTCTGGTTAGACCCTTAGCTATAATTTTAATGGGCTGACTAGTAATTCTTGTTAGGTGGATTTTTTTAAAGTGAGTCTATCCCTTACAGAGTTGCTCTGCATAATAAGAGCTCTGCCACAAATTCACCACGTGTGCTATAAGCACATGATGACACTGAGTAATTATATCTTGTAATATTTCACAGTAACCTTCAACTTTTTTAGTATATAATGTTTAATTATGCCTTATACCTTATAGTCCAAAGGTGTTTTTCTGCATGCGTGTGGATGTATCTGTGCATTAATGATGACTCTATTCCTAACACCTACAGGCTGGATGCATCACGCAGTAGAGCAGTTTGGCGGGCGTGGCACACGGGATTCCTTCCCTCTGGACGGATTCAACCGGGGGCCATGGCCTCCCGTGGGCAGCCGTGCCTGGCAAACATCTGCCAGGTCTGTAGCCATGACAACACATACACAAAGACTTTGACAAGCCTCTTTGATAAATTAAATTCACGTTCTGCCTGTAGTTGTTCTTTACAGCAGAATGAAAGTTACACCTCAACAACTAACAACTTACTGTACTCTTAAGAAATATTATCTGACCGTGAGTACACGCTATCTGTTTCTCATCAGGTGTACGCCTGGAGTCAACCAACACCAGCTCCTTCCCCATCTACCTCCAGGTCCTCTAGGTGGACTGAACCATCCCAGCAGATTCTTCAGTAATGGGTAAGTCGTTCACAAAATCATTAGTAACAAACCTGTATTTTGAAAACAGAAGGTAATTCCTTTAAAATAAATGACCTAATGAAACAAGGTTTTTGTGTCATTTAGATTTGTTTGTGTTTTTTGTTGTTATTTTTGTAGTTCTATATTTTAACTCTTGCCTTTTATACTTTAATTTGCACCAGGGCTATGAGAGGAGGTGAGAAACTTGAGCCCTCACAGTCAATGTTACCAGGCATGCAGAGGGAGCAGCAAAGACCTCCTCATCATCACCTTCATCCTCCACCTCCCCACAGAGCATGGGAGCAACTTGGCCAGTTGTATGAATCCCACCTCCCTCCTCAAGGACATCCTGTTGTGCCTCTGACCAATGAGCACTCACTCCGTCTCCATAATGGAGGTTATGCAGGCAGTGGCGGACCACCCCCCAACTCGCATCTTCCCCATGGCAGGCCCAATCAACTGCTCAAGGTAAAGAAAAATGTTATAGATGAGACCATGACAAACCTGTGCACCAACAGTTTTACATAAATGAAAAATGACTCTGTTCACGCCCGCTGTGGTGTCTTTGCTTTCGGCTTTAGTTTGGGGGTCCTCAGGAGCAACATGTTCCCCGGGGTCCACCATTGCTGGGAGATGAAATGTGGGCTCAGGTGCACCAGGTAGGGGCCCTCTAATTGGCTTTGTTCATGTTTCATCATCCATATACACAGAACAATAACTATACTGGTTGTCATTTCAGCTGCAGTCAAAGCCATTGCCATTAAATTCTGGTTAAATATTTTAGTAAAGAAATGCTTTTGAACTGACAGTGATATTTGTCCTTGTATTCATCTGCTCCAGCACTAATCTTTTAATTTTTCCATTTACAGCAGAGAGGCTACCCAGGTAAAATGCTGGGGGGCCAGCTGAAGAGACCAGGCCCTCCTTTGGGAGAGCACTCTGTTATCCAGCACACTCCTACCCCATCCCTGCACTCGTCATCCCGACCTCCCACTGCCGAGGACTGTCCCAGTCCCAGTAAGAGGAAAAAGAGTTCAGAGCAGGTATTAGATTGGCTCAAACACATTTTTTTCTGTTAATAACAAAACAGCCACAGTGAATGGCAATTTCTTCCACAAAGTTGCTATTGGTCAGAATGGTAAATATTCTAATGTTTCACTTCCTGTGCAGATATCCCATCCTGGGCTGCAGCGTTACTCTGGTCAAGCTATGTTGTCTCAGCAGCAGTCACCAGTTCACCACCTTCCTCCAAAACCTGCCTTCTGGAACCCCCTTCACAAGGACAGCAACACTCCCTGGCAGCCCCACACCTCTGACCGCAAGAAACCACAGTTACAGGAGTTACAGGTCTGAACAGTAGGAAAATATCCTTTCATTGGATATATATAGATATGATAGTTGGACCCAGGGGTTGAAAGGGGAGATCATTACATGGAGCAATGCCACCTTGTTTTTAAGTCCACCCAAAATCCAACTAAAACGGAAACCAATACAAAGTTCCCCATAGCTGTCTAAATAAGTTCCCTTCATCATGTTTTATTTTTTTTATTCAGACACTTTTCGTTGGGACAGTGTCTCTCTCACGGCTCTATCAGTCAATTCCCACTACACGTATAAAAAAGCTTTTCTGTCTTTATACAGTTAAAATCTGTAAAAAGGATTTCCAGTAGCCAGGTTTCTTTAGTGCATGTAAATTCACCAATTACTGTGTGTAAACAAGAACAATATTTCTCTGAAAACTTTTTCCTCGTTTTAGCAATGATAACATCCTGTGTTAGTTTCATATCACTCTAAGCATCCTATATTTTTCTATGGTTTAACAGGAACCAAACAAACAAGGAATGGGTAAATACAGCCAGAGGTCCTCTCCTGCTTCCCCCTCCCCTTCACACCTCTCTCCTCCACCAAACTCATCTCCAGGGAGCTACAAACGTGATTGTGCTCCTAAGCTCAAGAAAGACACGTTCAAACCTCAGGCTGTAAACCACCACTCCCCTCACTCTTCTTACCCAAGCCCCACCTCCAAACTAGGGCTAGCTCCACCCTGCCACTCCATGGAGCCTCATGGTCCTCCGAACCAGAGAGGCCCTCTCATTGGCGGCCTAGGTGGCAGCCAAGCTACCTCTCACACGGCATCTAGCCTAACCAGAGGTGACAAAAATCAACACCTACATGCCCAGTCATCACCAGCAAATCCTCCGGCAACCACCAGCAGCAACAACAGCAGTGTGCCTTATAGCCACTTCCAGCCTCACCCAGGGCTGGGGCACCAGGGTCCTTCTCATCCTCCTCCACCTCCTGCTGTCAGCAGCAGCAGCACCACAGTACCTCAGCAACAGCAAAGTGGGCCCCATGAGGCATGGAGATACCAGAGCAAACCCAGCAGTCACTCCCTGGTAAGTTATTCATGCAGCAGCTCATCAGCACCAAGTTTACATTAGTTTAGTAGTTAGTTAGTACATAGTTAGTCATTTGACATAAGACAGGAGGTGTCTTTATTCTGAACTTAACAAGCTTACATGATGTTAACACAGATGAAGTTGTTAAAACAGTCAACATTACAAAATGAACTGAATGAACATTGACATGCTTTGTTCTGCATGTGTCTCCTCAGGAGTCAGACATCTACAGGCCTCCAGGACTGCTACCTCAGCGACAGCAGAGACACAATCAGGTCGTTGGCAGTCGGGTTCCCCCCCAACATCAACATCACGTCAGTCCTCCTCTTCCCCCAACCAGCTCCACCAGAACACCTGTCATTACCCCCAATATTCCCATATCCCAGGCTTCCTGCTTAATCAGCCGCTACAGCAACAGCAGCAGCTCTAGTGGTGTAACTGCGGCTGGTGTCTCCACAGTGAACACATCACCCCCTCTTAAGAATAACTGGCCAAGAGGACAAGAGCCAGTATGCCAAACCTCCACCAGCACTGTCACTAGGCCCACTGCACAGCCAGATTCTCTCCTACAGCTGGATATTCAGAGAGGCCAAGCCCCCATGGCAAACAAGCCTCATAAACAGAGGTCACCCCAACCACAACAAGTGGAACCTGCAAAGTCCCATCCCACGAAGGAGAAGACTTCATACTATACCCATTCTGAACTTGAGCAACATCCTCCCTTTTCCTCATCATCTTTGTTCTCCTCAGGGCTCCAGAGGGCAGGGGACAGAATTTCAAATCCACTTGCTCATCCCGCTCCTCCCTCCACTGTCAACTCTGCCCCACAGTTGTGCAGTCCAGCCCTCTCCTCTAGACTGGATCATCAGCCAGACACTGCCTCAACAAAGGTCTACTCTCAGTCCCAGCTCCGTCCACCAGGTCCAACCTCTGCACCCCAGTCCATTGAAGAGGCTCTAGACAAGCTTGATGCTGAGCTAGAGGGACACATGCAAGCTGAGGAAAAGAGAAAGAGGGATAGAGAAGAGCTTGAGAGAAGAATCCGGGAGGAGAGGCTGAAGAAAGAATGGGACATGAGACAAAAGCGGGATGAGGAGAGGAAGAGGAAAGAGCTTGAAAAAGAGGAGGAGAGGAAAAATAGAGAACTTGAGAGACAGGAGGAGGAGAGAAGAAGAAGAAGAGAGTGGGAGAAACAGGAGCAAGAGAGAAAGAGGAGAGAAGCAAAGAGGCTGGAAGAGGAGAGGAAAAAGAGAGAATGGGAGAGGCAGGAAGAGGAAAGAAAAAAGAGAGAATGGGAAAAGAAGGAGCAGGAAAGGAAGAGGAAAGAGTGGGAGAAGCAAGAAGAGGAGAGGAAGAAGAGAGAAGCAGAGAGGCAGGAGCAGGAGAGACATAAAAGAGAACTAGAGAGGCTAGAGGAAGAGAAGAAAAAACTAAAAGAACTGGAGAGGAGGCGAGAGGAGGAAGAGAAAAAGAGAACTGAACAGAAGAGGGAGGAGGAATTGTACATTACAAAAGGCAAAGAACAGCCAGCTACTGAAAATCTGGAGAGACTTCTCTCTGACAACGCCTCCTCAACACCCCCACCTCCTCGCCTCTCTTCTGCTACTGCACTTGCTTCGGGTCCACCACCTCCAGTTTCCCAGGCGTCACCCCCCTTCCCCTGGCTAAGCCGTGGTGGTATACTCCCCTGTCCACCGGGCCAGACATCTGCCACCACTACTCCTGTAGAGAGGCTGCGGCCACCTCCTCTTACACCTCAGACCGAGTATGCCAGAGAAAAGCAGAGGCAGAGGGAGATGTGGAGCAACAATGGCGGAACGACATTCAGTCCCTCATCAACACACAATACCTCAGGCATGAACCAGCCGGTATACCCCAACAAGCCCCCGGCAATGCAAGCTGCACCCAATCAATCCAAAGACTCAGCCAAGGAGAGAGAGAGCAGCCAACACTCTCTCCCCACACTGACACTTAGAGAACCCCCCAAACTGTATCAGGCTTTTCCCAGAGAAAACCCTCAACCACCACCTTTATCCTCCACCTCCACAGGGAGAAGTCTCACCAAGCAAGTGACAGGAAGTGGTTCGGAAAAGGCTGCCAGCAGCTGCGGCACCAATTTTGACAGTGCACAGTTTGAGGAGGAGCCCTCTGAGTTGTCAACACTGCTTCCTGATGGTCTGGCTAACATTATGGCCATGCTGGATGAGTCTATCAAAAAGGAAGAGGAGATGTGTAACAGTGAGAAGACTGGGTCCACAGGTTTCCTTGACAACTTTTCTCCTAGTGTCCAGCCTGTCAAAAGCTACCTGTGTGCTCCAGACCTCATTCCAGCAACAAAGCAACAACCCAACCAGGAAGAGTTTGGATCCAACCCCCATGCGAGCCCACCTGTGCTTAGTCGCCAAGGCTCTCTGGCATCCCCTTGCAGCCGGACATCATCTGTCAATGAGGAGGATGAGGACTACCTTAAACCTTTCCCAAATGTCTCTAAACAGTCAATGGATATGGGAATGGGGGTAGCCAACACCAATTACCGCCACAGTGACCTTGCTAGACTTTATGGTCTCCCTGAGCAGACTAAAAGTGAGGCTGATGAGGAGGAGGATGATGATGACGACTCTGAGACCCCATCATGTTCTCCGCCACCCCAAAGACCCCACCTCCACCAAACAGGGGTAAACAGCATGTTTAAGTCCCTGGCGACAGTCATAGAGAGTCAGAAGTATGCTTACAGAGGTGGTCCTTTTGGGAGACCCCCTCCATCAGCTCTGGTTGGGGTCAAATATTCCTCTTCATTTTCGCTTGGCCCTGATATCTGCCGCCAGCAGCAAGGCGGTTCTCCCACGTCAGATTCAACCAATCCACCATTCAGTCCAGCTGCCCCACCTTCAAAGTGCTCTCCTCTGTTGGAAGACGAGAAACTGAAAATAGAGGATGAAGATGACTGGAGAGATGATGGGGAAACAACAGAGGATATAATTAATTCTATCAAAAAGGAAAGTGGTCCTACCATAAAGCCAATTAAGGTTGTTAAGGAGGAGGAAAGGCTGATAACCATCTCAGAGTCTTCTCTGGCAGAATTGGGCAAGAGCTGTGAGGTCATCCTTAGTCGGCAGACACTTCCGAACAAGAAGTCCCACGATAAACCCAGCAGTCATAGGAAACTGGAGGAAAGACACAAATCTCAGAAAGTAAAAGAACACAGAGATAAAGACAAACACGGGGAGAGGGAGAGAGAGAAAGAGAAAAAGAGAAAGCACAGTCACAGCAGCAGCAAGAAGCATGAAGACAGGAGAGAAAAGAAGAAGCATAGAGACAAGAGAGAGGATATGGCCTTTTCTTCTTCCTCGTCCTCCTCCTCTTCCAGCCATTCCAGCTCCAGCCACAAGCGGCACAAGGACGGCAAGACCCATAAGAAGGATCGCAGAATTCTCGGTGATCTCAACCTCCAGAGCAAAGATGAGTCTGAGAAAAATGTGAATGAATGTGACCCAGATAAAAAGAAACGCAAGGAAGCGTGTGGTGCCAGCTCCACCGGTGAAGTTGAGCATGCAGAATGGACCTCAAAGAATTCTGGAGAAAGATCTTCTGAGCACAAGAAAAGCTCTGAATCTGGTTCTGCATTAGGTTCAACAGACTTCTTGAAACTCAAGGCACTGTCAGACGGGCCACCCAAGGAGCTGAAGATTCGACTGATTAAGGTAGAGAGCGGGGACAGGGAGACGTTCATTGCCTCTGAGGTGGAGGAAAAGAGAATCCCACTGGAGGAAATCAGCATCAAGAACACTGCCAGTGAAATCATCAGGTGCTGCAAGTAAGTGATCTGTGGTGAAAGGCTTTCCTAAAATAGGTTTATTGTAATTCATTATCTTATATATGAGGAATTTATGAGGATTAAATTGTAGATTTGTACAAATAAAAGAATCACCAGGTAACTGATGGACAGAGTAGTAGTAAAAACATTCACATTTGCAACATGTTCTTTTTCCTGTTTCAGGGCAGCCAGAGTCAAAGGGAAGTTCAAAGAATCTTACCTGCTTCCAGCCTTCTCCGTCAAGCCAATCATGACTTCAGAGCAACCCATTCCTAGAGAGAAGCTCAATCCTCCCACACCCAGTATCTACGTACGTCACTATGTGCACCACATTTCCTACCTCGTATCTCACTGGCCTCATTAACAAATAGACAGTTGAAGTGATTTTACAAATGTTTGCCAACACAATTTAATCAGATATCATTTTAATGTACAGTTTTAAAGTTTAAATATTACAGTCCTTAAAGCAACAGAGCATCAATAATTTCATACGTGCCGCCCTCTAGTGGTGACTGACTATGACTGAAGACAAGAACGGTCCCTTAAATGAGTGTTCTTCTCTGTAGTTGGAGAGTAAGAGGGATGCCTTCTCCCCCGTGCTGCTGCAGTTCTGCACAGACCCCAAGAATCCTGTTACTGTCATCAGAGGCCTGGCAGGATCTCTACGACTCAGTAAGTTCATACTTGCAGCGATCTGGTTAGCACATTACATTAATTTACATGTAGAAAATCAAGCTATATTTTAAACTATTACACTATATTAATATTATATATACTATTTCACTTTTAGACCTGGGACTGTTTTCTACAAAGTCACTGGTGGAAGCCAATGCAGATCAGGCGGTGGAGGTGAGGACTCAAGTACAGCAGCCTGCTGATGAGAACTGGGACCCCAGTGGGACAGGTCAGACGTGGCCCTGTGAGAGCAGCCGTTCCCACACCACCATTGCGAAGTACGCCCAGTACCAGGCCTCCAGTTTCCAAGAGAGTCTGCAGGTACAGAACACTATACATTACTACCACCATCAACTGTGATACTTTTCATCTTCTCTTAACAATTTGAGCTACCACCATTTCTCCACCCGGAGAGATGGATGCTGCAGCATACTACATACACTACTACTATACAATATTTTTTTCAGTGTAAGGGTTTTATGTGCCTGCATTGTCTGATGGGATCCATCTGACAAACATGTTCTGTGTCTTCAGGAGGAGAAAGGCAGTGATGAGGAGGATGATGAAGATGACGAGAAGGAGAAGAAGCCAATTAACACTTCTGATACTCTCAGCAAGGACGGTTCTAAAGAAAGTAGCAGGTAAAGACAGATTTTGGAAGCTAACTAAATGCTTACTAAAACACTTATTGTTTTGTCTTTAACATTCATTTCATTTAACATTTCTTATTCCTCAGTGGTGAGCAGAAACCATTAGGGAAGATCATTAAATTTGGCACCAACATCGACCTCTCTGATCCCAAGAGGTGAGTAACTTCAACACATCACTCTAAAACCTTAGCACGCCATCTCAGTAACAGTCTTTACCCTCTCATGAATTAGTGAAGACTAAATTGATTTATTCTGAACCTGCTGTCTGTGCTCAGGTGGAAGGCCCAGCTACAAGAACTGCAGAAGCTGCCGGCTTTTATGCGTGTGGCATCTAGTGGAAACATGCTGAGCCATGTCGGACATACAATTCTCGGCATGAACTCTGTCCAGCTCTACATGAAGGTTCCAGGAAGCCGGACACCAGGTAGGGGACACGGCAAATGTTCTACCTCTGTAATGTGTGCAGTACAAGTTTTAACTGAGATCTGTTAGTTCCCAGTAAAAATGGAATATCTTTGTGTATGACTGAGTATGTTCTGCCCTTATTTAACAGGTCACCAGGAGAACAATAATTTTTGCTCAGTTAACATTAACATTGGTCCTGGAGACTGTGAATGGTTCTGTGTCCACGAGAACTACTGGCATGCCATCAATGACTTCTGTGAAAAGTGAGTAGATAGAGACAACTATAAGGATGCGAGTTAACATTCACTGTGTGTAACATTTATAATTTACACAACCTTTTCATCTTATGTGTGCAGACATGGAGTGGACTATCTGACAGGGTCCTGGTGGCCCGTGTTGGAGGACCTCTACAAAGCCAACATCCCTGTGTATCGCTTCATCCAGCGACCTGGAGACTTGGTATGGATCAATGCTGGAACTGTTCACTGGGTTCAGGCTGTGGGATGGTGCAACAA
The DNA here is from genome assembly GCA_032353495.1 of Ctenopoma kingsleyae. NCBI lineage: Eukaryota > Metazoa > Chordata > Actinopteri > Anabantiformes > Anabantidae > Ctenopoma > Ctenopoma kingsleyae. Next base: position 12,551,946 of record JAUBNQ010000010.1, on the reverse strand, counting down.
CATTGCCTGGAATGTGGGACCCCTGAATGGTAAGCACTGCATCATCTAGTGAGCAAACACACAGTATCTTTGAAGATTGTTCTATTCTGCAACGTTGTTTCCTGTGTATCTTCAGCTTACCAGTACCAGCTGGCCCTGGAAAGGTTTGAATACAACGAAGTAAAGAAGGTCAAGTCAATCGTCCCCATGATTCATGTGTCCTGGAACGTGGCCCGCACTGTCAAGATAACCGACCCAAACACTTACAAGATGATCAAGTGAGTGCACTTGCTCATCAGTTTCTTAGGCACCGAACTCGAACTACTTTCAAGGGGTTTGACAAATGGGGTGTGGGGATCATAAATAATGGAAAAAATGGTTTACAAGCATTGCATGGCCAGATGTAGCCTGTCCCCTCGTTACTCCATGACTGATCAAAGAGATAAAAGGCCTGGAGGTGGTTGTGAGTGTTACATTTAGTAGCTGTTCACTGGAACTCTCAACACGAGGTCCAAAGATAGCCCCTTTTGACCAACACAAACCCGATGCTAGATCTGGGTTGGCCCGTGCTGCCACTGTAGAGCCAGGTCATTACAGTACTGTTTCTTCACAACAAAGCTTTCTCTGCTCTCATTAGAAATTCATTGTGATGGTGTACAGAGGCCAAATGTCAAACTTATCATACCATTAATAATGGACCTAACTGTACATTTTTGTTCAAACTTTAAGTACTAATTGAGAATGTACACAGAATGCAAATATTTAATGGCATCTTCATATTAATGTTGGTGTCTTTACCTTCCTGCCAGACACTGCCTGCTGCAGTCCATGAAGCACATCCAGATCCTGCGTGACCAACTGGTGTCTGAAGGCAAGAAGATTTCCTATCAGAGCCGGGTCAAGGACGAACCTGCCTACTACTGCAATGACTGTGATGTGAGTAGCTCTCTATCACTGGTTTCACTATGTTAAATGCTCATGATCCAACAACACTGCAATAAATCCTACACTCAGGAAGGTAAGAAGCATCACAGAGGCCAAAGTGAGAGATGTTTGGGGAAGGCAAACATCTTTATTATATCAATAAACTAAATGTACTATTTAATTGGCTAGACCTAGCTGTACCTTTGTACTAATATGATCATGCAGTAACTCTACAACATTTGAACAACTGAACATAGTCTTCATAAAGGCGCATTGCATGGCTGCTGTATTTTACTGTATTAGTACCTAATAAACTGTCAACAAGGTACAGCCAGCTAAAATGATTGCAGGCTAATATAACACCCCTGCATACAGATATTCTAAAACTACACTTTCAATGTTTCCTTAAAGCTGTTTTATCCTCTGTCACAGGTGGAGGTGTTCAATTTGTTGTTTGTGACAAGTGAGAACAGCAGCAGGAAGACATATGTGGTTCACTGTGAGGACTGTGCACGTCAGCGTAGCCCCAACCTGACCAACGTAGTGGTGCTAGAGCAGTACCGCATTGAAGAGCTCATGAACGCATATGACTCCTTCAGCCTGGTGAGCACAGCCTTACCTCTACAGCCCAACTTTTCCTGCCTTGCAGGCTTTTGTTAGCAGTCTAAATTTCCAACCTAAAACAGTAAAACAATAAAAGTTTCTGTTTTTCTTATCTTACCAGGCCTCATCTTCCTCCCGGTGACAGAGGTCCCCCCCTTCATCTCCTCAGCCACAACCAAAACTCCTGCAAGCCAGGACAAGCGACAGTTTCATTTGGTTTTCAACTTCACATTTCATTATTTAAAATACTTTTTGCTACTACTACTGCTAATACTTGCCGATCAGCCAGTTGAATAAGTTTACTCATCATTACTGTTTACAAAAAAAAACAAAAACCAAGCCGCCAATAAAATACCAGTTTACTCCCAGATGGTGCTTTCAATCAGAAGCCCTGGCAACAAGAACTTACAAACCAGGGCTCAGTCGGTGCTGCCATTGAACACACTGTGGAGGGTAGTTGATGGCTTCAGTGGCGTCTGTCAGTACCAGAACGAACCTTTTCTGTTGTCTTGAATACTGAAATTTGTACATGCTGTTTGAAATTTTTGTGGGGTGCTGTCTTTTTTAAAATAATTTATTGTTGTTTTTTTTCTAAACTAGATCATCCTAGATATATACCACATTGGCCTTGTATTTAGAAAAGAAAGAAAATGAAAAATACTAATAATAGAGATATGAACATTTTTCTAAAGCATTAAGAATTTTAAAAAATACAATTGTTTGGAATGCTTCAAAACATACGGGTTTTCACAACTTTGGTTGTTTTGGGGGGATTTCGTTTTTCAGATTCTTGTATGTGGTGTAAATCTTGTGTTTTTATGAATTATGTTTTTTTTTCCTCTGGAGATTAATATTCAGTTGTCACACATTAGTTGTTTTTTTTTTTTGGGGTCATTTCTTCCATCTCTGAACTTTTTAAAGAAGAAAATCATTGTTATCTGGTGTTTGCGTGTTGTACCTCTGATTGTTTTGTTCTGATATGCAGATTCGTACTTCCTGATTTGTTTTTCCATTGTACATTAATTTAAAATGTTTTCTCTATTTATTGGATATCAATGTTCTCCCCTTTTTTAATAGGGTTGTACAAGATTGCAATTTTTGTTTTGTTTTTTCTTCATTTTTTTACGGTGACTGATTGCTCTGTAAGAAGTGAAATGTGAGGCTTGTGTGGGGCAGGAGTAGAGGCCATTTCTCTGGTGCTGGCCTCACGACTCTTGCCTTTTTTCCCTGATATATATTAAATGATATCTTTATCTTGAATATAACACCACCTTTCCTGTAGATGATAGGCACACTGCTCATGTAGAGAAGATGACTAATGGAATGCTGTGTTTGTATGCTTATTAAGGAAAAACTTTTCCAAAGGGTTTTGAGAAATGGTAATTTTTTTTATCACGTAGGGGGCTTTTAGACGAGATTTTATGATATTATCTGTTGAATACGATGACGGGATAGATGGTGCTAAATGTTCTCTTTGAACAACCTTTTTTCTGTTTGTCTTCTTAAAATGAAAATTATATTTTTCCTGTTGCAATATTACCTTACCCTTTTCCTTCTCTTTGTGGTCATTTATTTATAACTGCACTGTTTAGAGAATTCACACAGACATATTTGCAGACACACAGACACACCAAACTGAGCCAGACATGTCTTAAACACTTGTGAATTTGTGTGACATTACTATTAATAAACGCTTTTTCATAAATCCTGTAGTGAGATTTGTCTGAATTTTTTTTTTTTCGATCATTTTCTTGGAGTCATCTGCCACCAACATTAGTAAATAAGAGGGTTCCTTCTTAAATCTTGTGTCAGCACCTCTTGTACATACAAAACAAAGACTAACCAAATACTGTAATATATGGAAAAACTGCATGTTGTCAAATTTATAACATCCTACTGTATTTAATCACTTGGCCAGTCATCTCATGTGCTTCCTACTGTTCACTTAAAATAGCATTTTCTAAACTGAAAATGTTGAGGACTAAAATAAGCTGCAGCTCCTTAGATTTGAACCCTAAACTGTCTAGCAGGGAGTCATAGGGGTCATTTCACTACACTTCTTCAACCTTTGGTAGACTAACATCAGGGTCAGACACACACACACCTACCTTATGAGGCCAACAACAACTCAGTGCCCTCAGATGTGTCACATCCCACCTTCCATACATTTATACTCCACTCCTACAATAATAAGTCATATTCATTGGCTGTGACAAATGTTTGGCACCGCTTTCTGATTCACATCCTCAACCTGAGCTTGCTATTGTTAGATACGTGTGGGAGTGTGAGGCCAGAGTCGATAGAGAAGTTTCCATTTACACATCAGCATCCAGGGTAAACTAAGGAAGGAGATTGTTCAAGCAGCAAAACTTCACAGATAGAGCAGGAAATAGCAGGGAGCAGTAATAAGACTTCCCAGACTTCAGTTTCCTTACCGATAATTCCAAAAGATAAACTAAAAAACTCATACACAGAAAGTAGAGCACGAATGTTTGTTTTTCATCAGATCTACTTCATGTTTATGGCTAGCTGTTAGGTGCCAGAGTGCAAACTCTGTTGCTTCCTTTTTATTCACACATTCTGTGTCTGAACTCGACTCTGTGTTTTTATGCTCAATCTTATGATTAAGCACAGAAACGTCTAGATGCATGTAAAAAATAGGGGTGGATGTGCCCCTTTTTAAAACAATCATAAACAAATTTCCATGACTACACCTATATGAAAGATTGTCACACTGAATTTTGTCAGCTACACCGCCAGTAGTGGGGACACAGATTAGGACGTCATGTCTTGAAAATGTTGAAAAGATAACTGGTCATGCTAGTTCGACTGAAGACAATTGACAATTGTAGCGTAATCTCAATCAATGTGGAGTTTAAACCTGATAACGCATCTGATTAAATTAAAACATAAAGCTAAATTAATATTTTGTATAGGGTTTTTATTGAGCTGGAATATTCTCTCCTCTAATATCTAATGTTATATATCACTCCATGAATAATACGTGAGCCCTTTTTGCTTTAGACTGATTCTAGCACCCATTTTCATGCATCCAGAACAGTTTCCTCTATACCTCTATGATAGGAAAGCTGATTATGCTAATGATCAGATCTCAAGAACACGCTCCTCATGAGCAGGTGGTTTCCATCAGTCTGGAACAAGTGATTTACTCACACAGTCTGGTGAATCTGACTTTGAAAACTCAAACCTTACAAAGAAGAAGAGAAATTAAGGACATGAATATGAAAATGTTCTTGCATGAGGGTTGAGCTTTTCTCCTAAAATTAAGAGTTAAATAAATGCTAATGTATTTTGTATTGCTGTAAAGCGAATTGGTTTAATTTATTCCTGACCGTCTTGAGAGTGTTACCAGAGGCTGGCAGTAAAAACAATAAAAAAAAAAACTCTGTGTTCTCAGAGGAACAGAGAGAGCATCAGCAGGTCAGAGTATCCTCAGGTCGACCTTGTGACCACGAGGCCAACAGAGGGACAGAGCATTACTTGACAGACTGAAGGAAATCCTGCTTCAAACCTCACAGGAACACCACCTCCGTCCGCCTGTCTGTCCATTCTGCTGCAGTCAGGTGATGACGAGAGCCTAGAACCAAAACTATTTAACAGTCCAATCATCACTATATAACGTAACCATGATGGATAAAACTTTGAAGTTTGTTTATGCTGCTCTTGAAGAGCTTGACATGAAAGACTACGTAGTGACTACGCTTTCCCCAAAGGAAAGTCCATGTGAACACTGTGACAACACAAAGCCAAGGACTGATGTTGTAGTGTCAATATGAAATGATTAATCACCAATATGTCAGTGTATTCCTCCCCTTTTAATGAACACAATTATATACTATAGCTTTTTGTGAAATAAAGGAACAATCTCCATTTAGTTTCTACACATATGGCCCTGTAAAAAAACACACTGCATGGGGACCAGAGAAGGGCTAGAATAAATAAACACTGCAAGCTCAAAGCAAAGGAAGAAGGGTAGAAAATCAGGATTAGACAAGACTAATTATTGAGCGTATGCTCTGATCTTTTATCTTGTAACTGATTACAGTCTTCCTCCATCTCTTTGTTCTTCTAACTTCATTCTTTTCTAATCATGTATACCCGGGGATGTAAGCTTTTATTTTTTATCATATCTCATGATAGGGCACGTATATTTCATCCTTAAATGTAAACTATGCAGAGTGATGTCTCTTGCTTGGTTCCACATCTTGTATCTTTACAGTGCTGTGAAAAAGTGTTTCAGTATCCTGAATTTTATATTTTATATATTTTTTTCACATTTGTCACATTTAAATGATTCAGATAATCAAACTCATACAAACATACAAAATGCAGTTTTTAAATGATGATTTCAATTATTAAGGTGAAAAAAGCTGTCCAAACCTGTCTGGTACTATGTGACTAAGTCCCCTAAACCTAATAAGTGGCTGTGACACCCTCGGCAGCAACAACAAATCAAGCATTTGTGATTACTGGCAATGAGGAATTTTGGTCCGACTTGTTTAAGGTCATGTCAAAGCATCTCAGTCGAATTGAAGTCCACACTTTGACTAGGCCACTCCAAAACCTTCATTTCTTTGGGCCATTCAGAGGTGGACTTGCTGGCGTGTTTCAGATCATTGTGCTGCTGCTTAACCAAAGTGTTCTTGAGGTCACAAACTGAAGGCCGAACATTTTCCTTCATGATTTTCTAGTAGAGCACAGATTTCATGGTTACATCAATTATGGCAAGTTGTCCAAGTCCTGAAAAATATCACACTATGACCACTATGTTTAAGTGTTGGTACCTTTTTATGAAATGCTGTTAGTTTTATGCCAGACCTAACAGGACCCGCACCTTCCAACAATACAACACAATACAATAACTTTTCCACATAGGACCAGGCAGGTTTGGACAATTTTTTTTCCTTTATAATTAAAATCATCATTTAAAAACGCATTTTGTATTTACTCAGGTTATATTTGTATAACATTAAAATTTGTTTGATATCTGAATCATTTGTGTGACAAATATGCAAATGAAATATTTAAAAAAATATCAGGAGGGGGGCAAATACCTTTTTACAACACTGTATCACATATCAGCTGTAAAGCCCTTACTAAACCTGAGGTTTGACGTCTGCTGTCTAAAAAAAAAGTTAAATCATTTACCTCCATAAACTCTGCTCTCCAAACCATGTTATAAAACTATAACTAAATTAAGGCTGAAAACTATTACATAAGTTTCTGGCAAAAATAAAGTTACAACATGCAAGCTACAAATAGCATTAGACTTGAATCCACACCACTCTCCCCCGCCGCGTCCCGCTCTCCCTCTCCGTGTTGCCCTATGCTCCACCATCCCTTCAGGTATTAGTCATTATGAAATCAGAATAAATAAGAAGCTACAGAACTCACGATCGAGCAGAAATAATTGAAATTCTCTGGCTGGTTAGATGGACAAGCCTCATTTAGGGATTATCACTGTGCCAAGCTGTTCAATGGTCACAGAAGCCTCTGATGGCACCTCTCCACATTAAGGTGCGTTTTGGAGCATATTTCATTATTTACGCCTAATCTACTAATCTTTACCCAATAATCAGTGACTGAACCTCAAAGCTCAGCTTAGTCAAGTCGTACTGTCAACAAGAGGTTTCTGGAGCAGCAAGCTGACAATGTTAAGAGACAATGTGCTTTAAGTGGATGAAATGCTGTTTCTAATGAAAATATCATTAAGCAAAACCATCTCAGTGCAATGTGTGCTAATTTACAGCTCATATTGCTACAGGAATGACTATATTACTAAAATCATATTTTAGATTACTTTACAGAACACAGCTTGAAAGAAGGCATAGAGTTAACTGGTGAGAGTTAAATCATGCTCTTCCCCTTCTCTCTCTTAAGAACAACCACGCAAAGCAACGCCTGTGTGTGAAACAAAGCACTGTGTGACATCGATAGAATTAAGTAGTAGCTAACGGTATCATCATATCACATGACACAACATTCATGCACAAACAATGACCTCAAAATACTTAAAAACCATAGTAAAGTGCAGCCTAGAGCAGAATATTTAACAACAGTGTTAAAAGTCGCTCATCTGAGGCCATGTGCTGGCAAGTGAAAAAAAAAAAAAGATTTAAAACATCATCTGCTTTACAAAGCTGAACAGTCCATTTTTGATGAGTGCTATACTAATTAGTCATTACTACATTAAAGCAGCACTGTGGACAAGCAAACATAAAACAGAGAACCTGAATGTGTCACACACACCGTGGTACCTCTTTACTACCAAAGTTAATAAACATCCAAACTGCCTCTGCTGCCCTTCCCCATTTTCAGCTCTCCTGAACCTCAACTTAACCAAAGGGTCTCACTCTGACCCCACAACATGCCACACCCAGCCCCCACTGCAACAGGGACAGGGTGAAAGGGGGTAAAAATGTCCTGGATATGAGAGGTGGAATGCATGTGCTGAGAGGAGTTGCTGGAGAAAGGCAGGGGGCTGATAAGCCTGTGGGTGGAGAGAAAGTGGGATGGATGCAGGGAGTGCAGGAGGGGGGAGGGAAGGAGAGAAAGCTCTGTGGGTACGATCAGATGGACGGGAGGGGGGGTAAAAAGAGGAGGGCAGACAGAAGTTTGACACACATAAGACAAAGACCACAGTAATTCTGAGTCGAGTAGTTTTCAGGAGCTGAGGAAGTTGCGTCTCTGTGCAACAACTGCATAACAACAGAGGAGAAATTTCATGTTTTAGTAGAAAAGAAAAGAGACTCTGGGACTTAATCAGCTTTACTGACTTCTCTGGATAGTGGAGAGGAAAAGCAGGAGGGAAACAAAGTGCAGGAAGCCAATATACCAACATACCAACACTAAGCAGATAAGGCTTTAGGAGGCAACCTCCAAAATCAGGGAATTCATGCAAAGAAACAGAGGAAAGTAACCCTGTTTCTAGAGAGAAGAGGAAAAAAAGCAGACTTTGCTGAGAGTGGAGAACGTGTGCCTGGAAGACTGACTAAACACAAGTAGTGCTGAGAAGAAGTGAGAGAAGCAGCAACAATCTGGAGGACGTACAGCAAGAGGTCCACCGGGCCCCACAGCACAATGTGAGTACCAGCGCAGCTGCATCACTCAGAAGATACAACTTTATTATATTATGATTAGGGATGTCCGATAT
>JAUBNQ010000010.1:12503605-12536259 GCA_032353495.1 Ctenopoma kingsleyae | reverse complement strand
ACACAATTGATTTGTTTTGTTATCACATTATTTATGGGTGTTTTGGAAAACGGGGGTAACCTGCAACAAAGACACCATGAAGAGCAAATGAAGTTACAGTGTACCCACAGAAGCACCATATGAGCAACATTTCAGCTCTGTGATTTGCATTTCCCCCATTGAGCCAACAGGAGGCACAGTAGGACGAAAACCTAAACTATAGACTATTCACCAATCACCTCTCACCAAATTGCACTTCTGTACAGCTCACCCCCATTCGCAGGGGTCAGCACAACCGGAGTGCAATGGCTGAGCCTCGCCCTGGGTGAACCACCTTCATGATCATGGTGTCTCCCCTGCCAGGTAAGTATGAGTTGTACACAACCAAGCAGGGGGGGTCATTCTGCCACACACGACTCAGGCTAAGGGTGCAGCACACATGAGCAGTGATCCGGTTTTAGGTTGTTCACAATGCTCAAACTAGTCTGCACCTGTACACCAGCTATAAAGCACAGTGTCACATACAGAAACGCTAAATTTTAAAGGTTAGTATGTGTACTATATCCCATCATGCTTTGCCACGGTGTGTGTGCGTGACGTCACGCGCTACTTCCGGGAACACTTCCAAACGCCTGCGATCAATAAAACAACACTATACAAACTTTGATCGCCTTGTTGTCAATGATGTGTAATAAGTGAGCGCTCCCCTTTTCACCTTCACTCCGATTTGTAGACAACAGGGTAGTCTATATGTAGTAACATGAGCAAACACGTCTGTGACTACGGTATAAATGTCACTTCTGTAACTTGTTCAGGAAAAGAGCAGCACGACAAAAGCAGTTGAACGTCCAGCAAGATCAAAACAGAAAAGAGACTGAGTATGAAAAATGAGACTGCAAAAAAACTGCCAAAGTGCGCCCATAAAATACAGCTAATATTTATATAAATCTGATTCTTCTAATATGCCACGCTGAATGTTAATTTTCATACAAGACATAAGGTTTGGCGCCATCTGGTGGAGAACCAGAGTCATCAGGCCATTATCAGGAGGAGGGAAACGGGAGGGGTGGGGGCCAAGTCTTTAACGATACTATTGTGCTTCAAATAAATATTTAACAATTCACCTACAAATCTATGAAGAAGAAGAAGAAATAAAAGAAATTTCAAGAATGTGAAAAAAAATTGACTAATAGTGCAGAAAAATATAAAATAAAAAACTTCACTTTACTTTGACCTTCATGTGCCCAGGAGACTATTTATGACAAAACTCGGCGCACTGACACTATAAACGATACAATATAAACGACGCTAATTTAACGTGGAAAGTATTATGAGTATTTTAAAACCTTACACAAAATGTGAGAATATATTAGCGCATTACAAACAGCAGGGGCGGATTACCATCAATTATAACCAAATTAACTACGAAAATCGCGTCTTCTTCTTCTTCTTCTTCTCTCAACAAGTTCATTTCAATGGCGACAAACGCGTCCACACGACTTACGGCAACAGACTCACTCACCTGGGTTAAGTTGAGTTTCGACGTGCGCCATTAGCAACATAACACCGCGCGCTTTCAAGTCCAAAATTAGCCTCCGTCGTCATCTCGCGGATATTCCTCCAGCAGGATACGATATATTCCACACAAGACGTAATAAATACACTAGAGAGGAGAACAAATAAACAGACAAACAGCACAGGAACACGAACACGGTGAAAACTGGCAAATAAATAAAAAAAAAGTTTTCTAACTGCGGACGCACACGTGCGCTGCGTCAACGACAGTATGCAAATTAACCGGAAGTGCAAAACTACGTAATCGCAGGTAAAATATTAAACGATAATATTTACAGAAAATAATCAAGCACCGAGACTTTATACAAAAATGCAACAAAGTTTTTTTTAAATTTAAACATTTGATTTAGACATTTATGCTGCAAGTTGGTCCACAAACTGAGTTGAAATAAAGAGAAGCAGATAGAAGTGGACCTTGCAGAAAAAAATGATAAACAATAAAATATATAATAAAATAACAAAATACTATTATAAGTCATAATAAAATACTTTCCTAACATAGACTATCTGTGTTACAATTCATAATCAGCCAAACTGAAGAAATCACTGGTCCCAACATTTTGTCTTGGTCAGAACAATGGTTTACATCACAGCTGAATGAAGCACATGCACTGGTATGAAGTGTTTTTTAAATTGCATTTAAGATTTGCCGTTCTTCCTGCCCAGAAACAACACTGTCTCACTACAAAACCAAAAGCAACTCTGCAAGGCTTAATCGTCCAAATGTCCAAATGAGGATGAGAAGCTCTTTTTAATTTGCAGCAGCCTAGAAATAAAGACACACGAAGCTGGAAGTTTGAATCTGCAGGAAAATGACCTCTTAAAGGTCAAGTCGAACACACAGCCGCTCCACGTTTTGCTTTCTAATCGTTGGCTGCATGTGTAGCCAAGTAATTACCTGTTAAGCCTCTCTGTTTGAAGGAGGTCAAGAGGAGAGGCAAAAACAGAACAGAACAGGATAGTGTGCAGCCATTCACAACACAAACAGCACTGCTCAAGGAGGACGAGGAGGGCTGTGCTGCTCAACTTCTTCTTTTCTTTTCTCATCCTTTAGGACAGAGAATTCAGGTAAGCAGTGATTTTTAATACATTTCATTCATGTTAAAGTATATAATTTCAATGCTTTAGCAAAGTTTCTCTTTGTATCCGAAAAATATTTATGAGACTAAACTAAGCTACTGTGGCTGCACACACAAACCAATATACTATTGACCACACAGTGTATATTCTCTGTTCATCCATAGCATGTCTAAGGCAGGAGAGAGGACACCTTCTACAACTTCTGTCGAATCAGCCTCAACAGATGGGTAAGTTAAGATTCATGTAGTTCTCACAGCATATAGATAAACAATCCAGCAGTGGAGATGCATTCGTCTTTTGCATGGTGTGTTGTTTTGTCGACGAAGCCACCAATTAACCGCTGGGTCTGTAGCAGTTTTGTAGCCTTGTGCTATTTATTATTTGATCTTTCTATGTTTTAGCAAATCGGCTCAGGACTCCCCATCAGGTTCAGTCTCTGAAGCACCCAAAAAATCATCAAAGAAGTCCAAGAAAAACACTGAGAGTATGACCAAGGTGTACAACTCTGTTCTCAACAGTGTATTTGGGGCAGTAAGTATCATTTAAATTTACTGTATGGATGAACTAGGAGCAACCATCCTTTCCTTTGCTATTATAGTACCTGACCTTTGCTGTGGCCATGTGACCTGTGTGGACTTGATCTGCTCAGTACAGTGAATACTGATAACGGTTCCAGTACTGTGAAAATGCTGATGTCAGAAATTAAAACATCAGAGTCAGAAGTGGGGTGGCAGCCAGGCCACTTGTTCCTGAACTGGAGCAGCTGTCACTAAGCTGGTGTGTCTGCAGTATTAGTGGCTCATTAGTTAGAGCTTAATGTCACATTTCATTAGGGTTATCCAAATGAAGAGCACTGTTGATTTAACTTAACAAAACCCACTATTTCCATTGTACATATGATAACATTCAAGTGATTTGTCTTCTGTTTCATTTTGTTTTATTCACTTAATTGATATACATAATATGTTTTCTTGATAGTTAAAATTTTTTGGCAATAAGTATTACAAGTATTAAAATTTGACATAAAGATATTTTAATATTACTGTATGTAGTATTCTTTGTGTATATTAAATTATAACGGGTTTAATGGCTGTTTCTGCAGGAGAGAGAATTGGCTCAGGCTGAGTTAGATGGTAAGTCTCAAAACCCTCCATCGATCTTTTTCAACACTGAAATATAACTGAGAAGGACATAAACGTCATAATGATCATTTACTGTTACACTGTCACATTCATACTTATATTTTTATTTCATTTGATTTCATCAGTACAGTTTCTCTTCAGTCCTTGTTCATTTCTCTTGTGATTCCTTCGTGGTCCTCTGAACTGTAGAATTACAAGAAGCCTTCAAAGAGTTCGACTACGACCAAGATGGCTACCTGAACTACAAGGATGTGGCTGAATGCATGAGGACCATGGGATACATGCCCACAGAAATGGAGCTGCTGGAGATAGTGCAGCAGATAAAGATGAGAAGTGAGCTGATAAGAGTCCCTAACAAATAAACAGCTTTATTCACTTGAAAAAATCTGTTTCTGTTTACCTGGACCCTGACCTCTCTCCTCTCCACAGTGGGTGGTTTAATGGACTTTGAGGATTTTATTGAACTAATGGGACCCAGGATGATGGGAGAGACCGCTGACATGCTGGGACTCAAAGAGCTCCAATCTGCCTTTGTACAGGTAAATCAGCAAAAATACTGAAATAAATGATGTAATTATTAAATTAGAACACAGCAAATAGGATCAGTCAGATGAATTTTACTAACATCAGCTGAAATATCAGACTGAAAAAATCAGCTTTTATTTCTCAGTAAATGACATTTATAAAATGTTTGTATTAGCTACTGGCTTTTCCAGAGTAGATTCTCACCACATTCTCTTTCCAAAGTTTGACCTCGATGGAGATGGAAAGATCAACCAGGAAGAAATGAAAGAGGCAGTGAAGACGCTGCTGGGAGAGAAGCTGAAGAAAGGAGAACTTGAGGAGATCTTAAAGGAGCTGGACATTAATGCAGACGGAAACATCGACTTTGAAGGTGAGAAGAACTGCCAGTAACATTAACTGATAACCCACAAGTGTTGGTCATAACTGTATCTCACATTTTACGTTCATTAACAATGAACATGCTCTGCTTTGTCCTCTGTTTCCTCTTCCTCAGAGTTTGTGATGATGCTCTCCATTCGCTAGCTGCCGGGAAAACAGACATATATATTAAATACAACTAATTATCACATACTGTATTTACACTTTTGATGTGTTTGTAATGTAAGTAAAGGCCTCACATTATGCGGTCTTAACAGTAATACCTGTATGAAGGATGAATAGCTACACATAACAGGGGAAGCGGTGACGTAAGTACTGTACTTGAGTACAGTTTAGAGCTACTTGTACTTTACTGGAGTATTTTATGTTACTTTTATTTTTACTCCACTACATTTATTTTAACATCATCAGTTACTGATTCCTTTTTGCAGGATTAGATTCTTATATATATATAAATCTGGACTAAACTTCTACATTTATGTTTTCACCAACATCAAATTCTATATAGTTAAAATACACTTTTTTCTTAGTGGAGTACTTTTACTTTTGTACTTTAAGTAGGATTTTGTGCATGTACTTTAGTACTTTTACTGGAGTAGAAAAATTAAAGGGTACTTCTACTTGTAGTGGAGTATTTTTCTAGGAAAATACTTGCACTTGAGTATTAAGTTTGCGTACTTTATGCATCTCTGGGATAATGGATGGATGGATGAGAAGCTGAAGGAGGAGGAAGGATGCTGTATGCTATATGGAGTGCTATTGTAGTATCTACATAAATTATTTTGCAGCCATACTGTATATTATGTAAATAAGAGTGAAATATTTTGCTATTTTAATAAAGAAACCAAAACTCAGTCTTGTCTTTGCATGAAACAATATGATACCTCTTTAAGATCCAGTGTAAGAAATAAATCAGTCACATTTAAACCTCTCAAACAGACTTTATTCCAAAAACATATCTTTTATTTTCTCTGGATCATTGTTAAACACAATGGTTATGATAAAGTAATTATCATCTGGAGAATATAAGTTAAGTATAAATTAAATTCAAGTCATCTGTCCGTAACAACAATGCAGCTTTAAGCTTTGTCCTGCCATCTGTCTTTAGAATTGCAGAGACCACGGTGCACGTGCGTCTGGAAAAACGTCACATTTCTGAATTAAATTCTACATCAGGCTAATAGTTGATGGTGGCGCTGGACCCAACCATAGAAACTCAAATTATCTCATATTTGAAAATCCTTAACACTACCGGTAACTTAATCTGGTTATTTTTTATAACATCAAACTCTATGTGCACACAACTGGAAAACATCTGCAACATGCAGCACATATAATCTGCTGAACTTTAAGTCTTGTCAGACAAGTAATGGAGTAATTAAGGAGAGATACTTAACCCCCTGAAAACATAAAGTTGCACTAGCATCAGTGTTGCACAGGTGGAGAAGAGATGGATGAGGCACTGCCATCACAGGAGTCACATGGGCATTGTCACTGATATCTTAGTGTTATTGAGACATTTGCAGAAACTTACCTGCAAAAACAAAAACTGTTTTCATGTCATTTAAGACGCTTTCCACCAAGATCCAAGTTAATTGATCACAAAATAAAATATTTTCCCAAAACTTTGACTAAACTTCCAACAGGTTCCTGAACGTTACATCTCTAATGACTCACTGACTGACTCATCCATGTTTTCTCCTCTTGATCTTTGTAGACTTGATCAGAAATACCATTCAAAAAGCAGATTTTGTAACCAAATGTATATGTTCCTCAGCGTTTCTCAGTTAATTTGAACATTTTGTGCCTTCTGCATGGTGCTCACATTGGCAGGGTTGAGGCTATTCAGACGTCTAACGCTGGATGCACTCACAATGCTTTAGGATGCTGCTTCGGAATAAAGCCCATATCAGCTAGTATAAGAAAGCATGTTGTAACATTTTCACAGCTTCATGAGACTACTATGGATAGATCTAACTGTTCTGTGTACTTGAAGTGTATTTGTATCATGTGTGTGGTCCCAATGGTCACACTGTGTTCGTTCAAAATCATATCACATCTTTCATTGTTGAGTCATTAACACAACAAGCAACTACAATGTCTACACCTCTTATCTCTCTGTCAGTTCCAGTCTCAACGTCCTGTCAATCCTCTTTGTTTCCCTTCTTCTTGTAACTTCTTTAAGACTTTTTTCATTCCTTTCGTTCTTCTTCTTTCTGTCCCCCTAAATGATAGATATAGATGGATTAACTTTTTTGTCTACAGCTCGTTGGTCAGCTCATCAGCAAACTCAGACATAATGTCATGCACCCAGATGTCCCTTTCTTCCTGTGAAGTGTCTACCAGGAAGACCGTCAACTTCCTGTCCCACGGGTTAGTGGCTTCCTGCGTGGCCTCCAGCTGGGCCACCAGAGGTTTCTTCTCCACATGGTTTCTGAAAACGATGGAAGCCTCTTCTGACCACTGTCTCGGCTTCACTCCTGTGAGCAGATGCAGATAAGAACCCATCAGTTATAGAAAAACTACATTAAACCATCATCTGGCCACCACTGCACACACTAGCACTTTTATTAGCATAACTAAAAAACACAAAGTGCAGTAGAAGAGTGAGGATATGCTTAGAAGAAAGCTTTTGTATTTATCACTTTTAGTTTCCATTTACTGGGACATAAGACAGATTAGTTATGTTTAGATTAGATTTATAATTTAAACCTGCACCCAGGTGTTTTTGAGCAGGATCTTATTTGACTCTACTCACTCATTGTAGCTGACCTTCGCCTTCTTGTTGTCAGCTATTTTGTGACACTTTCTCATCTCCTGGCAATCTCTTACCATCCACCTCTTCTTGCCAATCAACATCTCATCTGTCTGCTACAATCCACCATCATCACAATGCTGATTCAGCATCCACCTATAGAGGGTGCTCTTTTTCTGCTGCAGCTGCCTCATTAGTCTTTCTGTGTCTACAAGACGTTTACACTCGAATCCTTAAACCTTTAAACACTACTTTGAGGCATGGATATGATGGTTTTATGTTCGTACAACAGTTTCTTTTGATTCAAATTTTCTCCTGAAAGAGAGAATACACTTAACCTTAAATACCATTGTTTTATTTCCAGTCTGTTAAAGTATGTTTTTCAAGTCGAATGGCGTTTCTAATGTTTATGAAAATACATGTAATAAAGGCCCCCATCCATATTCAACCTCTGAGATTCACGGCCAGTGTCTTGCACCCAAAGGCCACCATGTGCAAACCAATTCATAACTTTTAGAACTATGATTGCTGTGACATATCCTCCACTCTACAGAAAGCGGGATAATTGTAGGTATTGTAGCTGAGGTGCACAGACAGAATATGGACATGACATTAGTGACATTAAACATTGTATTGTCCACTCACCAGCCAAGTGAGCAGTTATTCCCTGGAACGGCAGCTGTCTGAACTCCTTGATAAGAGGCCTGAGCTGGGTGCAGCTGACCAGCTCGTGTTTACCATAGTCCAACTCATAGACGGACACCAACCCATTGGTCAGAACTCCCTTTACTAACACACGATGCCAGCTAAGAGAAGATGAGAAGGATGTGAGGGTACATTTAGTGAGAGCACTTTCATTTGGCCTGTAATTGAATTTACACTAAACACATTAACAGGACAAAAGGCACCACAAACGACTGTGCTGTAATGTATTATCTAGTTCTCTTACAATTACATTCCATATTTTTATCTCATTTTCAGTCGCACCCTCTGTTTTTATAAAATGAAATAAAATAACATCGTTTAACTCACTTGTTTTCCACTTTGGCTGCATATATCTGATTCTTCTCTATGCTGACTGGTTTTTCCTCACTTTTATTGTAATACAGAATCATCTCTCCCATCAGCACCACCAGCTTGTACATATCTCTCCAGGGCTGCAGCACAAAGTGGCCTGGATGGCACGCCACTGAAACATACACGTCCATGTTGTTTCCTGAGAAGAAACAGACAATGTAATTAAGCCTCGATTTAACGTTGATTTAAAGGTGAGACACCGTAAGGCCAAATATTAGACTGAACTACACTAATGCACATATTTCATGGTTTGGAATATTTTTCCCTAACATTTCTTTAACTAAAGCTGGTTTCATTACCAACTGAAGGAAGCTCCAGCAGTGGTGGCAGCTGGAGAGAAGCTGAAGGAGAAGGTGGTGTTTCTATAGGACTGGTGGTGGTTGCGCTTCCTCCTCCACACACTCTGGGTCCTGACAGAGCCCTTCTGAGATGAGGCTTCGGTGGAACAGACATTGACGTAGGACTGCCATTAGTAGAGTCACTGGTGCTGGAAGTCTTAGAGGATAAAGTGGGTGTGGAGATCTTAGCAGGGCTGTGAAAGAAAATTAACAAACAACAAATTAAGTATAGTGTAAAGTAACACATAACTTTAAACATCAGCCAGCTAATGATACGAAAGTACAGGTGAGTATAAAAGCAAAAGAAACCTGTGGCTTGTCAGGAAAACATCTCGTTGCTGTTTGAACAAGTCAGACTGGGCCATCTGATGGTTGAGGCTGCGGGCTGGGTCGTGGAAGTTCTTGTCGGTGAAGAGGTGGACGTAGACACAGCGCTTGGTTTCATTCACCTTAGCAACCTTGGGGGAAAATGAATGTGGAAAAATGAACAATGAGAGAAGGACAGAAAGAGAACTGAACTGGTTGTGATTGACCCTAAGTTAGCATATTTTCCAAAATGTAACCAAGATAGGCAAAAAAAAGGCCTCATGTTGACTCACTTTGAACAATTTCTCTTTCTTGTAAAGTTTATAGCTGTTCACATAAGTGAACATCATTACATGTCATCCACAGCGTAACTTGTTTCGTACAATAAAAAATGCTAATTGATTGTGACAGTAGTAGTGATAAATAAATAACTTTCATTTTTTAAGAAGGGCTGACAGACAGTTACCTTCATGCTACAGTCAGTGGTGCCGAGCACTTTGTCTCGAAGCCACTGGACGGCTTCTGGAGTCCAGGATCCAACACTGACAGCCAGGTCTGCTAGACAGCACTTCACAGCCTAAACGCAGGATGTCGTAAGTCATTTTATATGATAACATGTGGGACTGAATGAGGAAGAAGCTGTCCTCACTACACGCATGCAGACACTGACACTGACCTGTGGTGGGACAGTCATAAGGTCACGAAGAAATGGTGGTGGGATCTCTCTCAGTTCAAACACCTCAACAGAGGCCTGGACACCTACATCAGTGAACAGGATGTCCAGCACTCTGCTGCCATGCAGGTTGGTAATCTATAGAAAGAAACATAGATATGGAAACATATTTATTTACAGTATAAATGTCAGTAACAACAGAGGGACATCCTGCGTGAGAATCAAAGTATTTTTCATGGTGATAAACTTTTTAATCTCAGCTTAATGAGACAGCTACCTGCCTTGTACATGCCTCTTTTATAGAGTTGTGACTTTATTGCTTTTGTCAGGCCAACTCCTATAATATGTGGACATTGTGTTGCAGGAAACACCTGCGTGTTTTACCTCTACGCGGGACCATTTGCCCTTGTAGCGAGCCAGACATCCTTTCCCACAAAATGGTCTGGATACAAGGAACTCTGATGTAACCTGGGACAAAACATATATCTCACCAACATGTGTCATCAAGAAACCAGTGTTGTCATCATCATTTGACCATACTTAGAACGGGTGAGATTTTGGTGTATGTGTAACTGCTGCTTTATGATTGTAATAAAATATTATTGTAACAGTTCACACAAACATGTCAAAGGTCCACCCAGTCGTCTACGGGTGTATACTGCAATGGCATCAAAGATCTGGACTTTAAATCTGTGATTACTTAAAATGCTTGTTGATACTAAGGAAATTAAAATAACACGTAATGATATTATGAAAGGTTAATTTAAATTCTAAAAGAATTCTGTTAATATCTTACTACTAAATGTATTACAAGAGTTGACTGATGATGCCAAAGTTAGCAACACTAGCAGAGGGAGTTACCCTATAACTACTGTAATAAACACTTTGTTTGAAGATAGAGACAGACATTAAAGCTGTTCTCAGAACAAATCCAGACCACCTGGTTTATTATAGGTCGTGAAAATCATGTGCACCTAGAAAGAGCATCAGCTTCACTGTGCTGCTAACAGATTAGATTTGGTTTGGTAGTTATCCCCAGATTATCGACCTAATCTCAATCTGTCCACAGCTCCACCCGAGAGAAGCAACATACATTCACAAAAGGCTTTTACTATGAGTGTGAATGAATGAGTCTTCTCCTTTCACTCACTAATAATGTGGCACCTAACTAAATATACTGGGATGCTGCTTTTGCTTGCTCTTGTCCAGAATGTGAAATTAAACTTTATTCACATTATGCGTGTTTTCACTGGACCTGTTAGGAGTGACACGTAAAGCTCATAAAGTTTTACATCTTTGTAGTTTGACATTACTTGAGCAGGGTCTGTGGGCTTTTCTGCTGTGGGTTAATATGCTTTTGGTGCTTACATGTTGCATATGCAGCAACAGGGTGGTACATGCGTGATCTACACAAAATAAACAACAGTGGCTAACTAATGAAACACAAAATCTCCTTAATACGTTTGAAATTATTTTTGGTCAGTGAACATCAAATGTAGCATGGGGTTAACCTGCGAGTGGAAGTATGTCTCTATATTCTCCAGTATGTCATTCAGCTTGACAAGGCCTCTGGAGGGCAGCTGACAGTAGATGGTCCCATCTGAGCAGACACTGCTGACAATCACATTCATATAGGCGCTGTTCACCTGAGGAGAGTGACTGGGATGAGTTTGGTGTGCTGTAAACTCACACATACATTCCACAAACGTGTTTTCTGCACCTGTAATGGGCTTGCTAGTGTCTTGTCCTGCAAAGCTTTCATGCAAGCAGCATTGATATTGACATCATCATCCTGTGACGTGTCATACAGGACGACAAGAGGGGTCTGCCCTCTCTCTAGGATCTCAGCCAATAGGATCCTTCCACTTGCCATCGTCTCAAACCTTTTTAGCACTGCAGGCTCCTGACAGAATGGCTCCAGACCTGGACACACACACACACACACACACACAGTTTCACAAATTTGAAGTAGAAACCAAAAGATCATAACATAGAGGAAAAGAAAAATGATAAAGAAAGGAAAATGTTTTTATTCTAATCCCCATTTATTTCTGGACATTTTCGTATCGATTCAGACTCACCTGCCAGTTTACACTTCGTTGCCTGGAAAGGCAGTTTGAAAAACTTCTCGTGCAGCTCAAACACTTTGGTTTTGCTAATCACCTCTGAGAAACCATGATCCACATAGCAGACCTGCAGGGATGAAGACAAACAGCACCGGGATCACTAACGGATCACCAAAGTACTAACTGCATCCTGAAATATTATTTTTCACTGGAATCTAGCTTTGACAGAAGGGGGTCACTGAGCAGGCAGAACTGGGATGACGTAAACTCAAATGAATAAAAAGAAATGCATTTTGTTTTTATCATATTGCTTCAAATGTAGCTTTGAAATTCATTTTGATAGCGTCAGCTCTCACCTTGACCTTGTCAGCCATGACCTCACAGACTTGTGCCCTCAGAATCTCCTCTTCTTCTTCAGCCCTGACAGCAACAAGCTGACCAGAGGCTGGAGATGACAAGGGAGCTGGACTGCTTCGGTCCAGGCCATAAAACTCCCTCATTTCATCCTCCATGCATTCCTGGGCCTTGGAGTAACCCTCACCAATGTACCTGAGAGGGGGCGCAAGATAGAGGGTGAGAGACAAATGAACTGTTGAACTGTTCATCATTTTCACACATACAGTTCTCTTTTACCTGAGTATAACTCCATTGGTGTTGGTGGCCTCCACCACCAGTACAGAGGGGTACTCCTCTTTAGGGATCTGCAGAGAAGGCACTGCCTGGTTACTGAGCCTCCTCCCCAGCTCTTGCCTCACTCTCAGCTCCTCCTCAGTGGTTGTAGAGTTCCTCCTATTACAATTCTCATCCTGTCCTCCTCCACCAGTGCTGCTCCTCCTGTACAGGATGGCTCTCTTGGGGTTGTCAGGCATTGGGTAGTCAATGGTGCATATGTCAGAAATGAGGTGAAGATTCTCCAGGACATGTCCAGGCAGTTTGGTCTTGTAAATTAAAAATATTGAATATATATTTTTAACTATTAATTAAACCTGGCTCATGAATTGGGTCATTAAGTACAATATACAGTAAGATAGTGTTTCAAAGTGATACTGACTTTGTAGGTGTCCTGGAAGAGTTTGGGCAGCGCGTGGGCCCATAAGCCATTGGAATACTTCACCAGCAGCTCCTCCAGTTTCAGCTTCAGGTCAGGGCTCAGTGTGGCAGGGGAAGAAGGAGGACTGGGGGAGGATGAAGACGATAGTGGAGACTGAGGTGAGCGAGAACCGGAGCGAGTTAAATTGGTGTTGCGGGGTCTCTGTTGAGCAGGCGAATGCAACGGTTTGTCTGAGGAGATGTTGGCAGTCGAGACAGGGGCGCGGGTGGGGTTTGAGTTTTGGATGGATGAGGGGGAAGATATGGTGGCCTGTTCCTTGGCGGGGTAGAGAAGCAGCTCTGATGGGTTGCTGCTGCAGGTTTTCTCTACCTAAAAGACACACACAATACAAAGGAACACATTATGAGCCATTACAAGACTATGTAAACTACTAAAAATGGATTATTTCATTTAGCACCATTGTTTTATTATTTTATAACAAAAGTAAATAGTTGTGATGTTTTGTATGACAGTAACACATAAATAACATACAGTGCATATGTGTGTCCAGGTCTCCAGGTCTTTGATGGCCTCAGTGGGAAGATCCTGTTTGTACAGCTCTCTGTATATCTGAGGCAGCTTTGACACCCAGAACCCATTACTGTACTTTCCCAGGATTTCTCTGATGCGACCCTGCACCTGCTGAGGGTTGTAGGGCTTTCCTTTCCCTGAGCCAAGGCTCTCATTCAGATTTAAAGGTACTGGAAGAACAGAGAAAAAGAAAGATTACACACACACACACACACACACACACACACACAGAGGTGATTACAGCTTCTGTCTGTCTGTCTGATATTCTTG
The DNA here is from genome assembly GCA_032353495.1 of Ctenopoma kingsleyae. Classification (NCBI taxonomy): domain Eukaryota; kingdom Metazoa; phylum Chordata; class Actinopteri; order Anabantiformes; family Anabantidae; genus Ctenopoma; species Ctenopoma kingsleyae. The sequence continues at coordinate 12,522,474 of JAUBNQ010000010.1, read as the reverse complement.
CCTCTGAAACCGCTGGATTGCACAGTGTGTTTTCAAAACTTGAGTCTTGACATATGAGGATGATTTAATTAAAAACAGAGAACATAGAAACAGCATTTGCAGCAGTCTGTACTCTAAGTGTTAGGAACATAGTGTATGTGCTACAAACATATAACATTTTGCCCTTTATAGGACAAAAGCAACACAAAATGTATTTTTAGCATAATAAAAGGCAACCTGCCCTACTTACAACTGCTCTGTTGTGGGTTTCTGGAAAGGTGAGCGTGCACCTCCTTCTGAAACCTTGATGGGAGGCTCATCCTCTTGTCTGACCTGGACGCAAGAGAACACAACAAGAAGGAGGATTACTTTGTGTTATTCAGATTTTATTCCTCTATCCCTGAGGCCAGTTAAAAACTACACCGACCTGGCTACGTCTGACTCCATGAACTTTTATTGTTTAATTTTTTCTTCTTTTTTTTACCAAAAGAAACTGTGACTTTGAGTGTGAACAACTTTTTTTGGATCATGGCTTGAACAGTGTAAATGAAAACCAGCATCCAGGTACTACTCTCTATTCATTTACTGTAATTTTAATACAAAATTGTTTACGTTCGACTGTAATTCAGTGTTGGCTGTCTCACTTTCACTGCCAGCCATCCGATAGTGCTCCTCTGGGCACGGGTACACACACACACACACACACACACACACACACACACACACACACACACACACACAGACAAATGATAGTGCCAGCATACTGTCCACTGGCAGATCCAAAGGGACACAGAAAGATGTGCTGATTCACTCTGTGTCAGTTTAGAAGCGTTAATCTACCAGAGAATAGAGAGGGGATTAGAAAGGGATCACAGCCCCCTGCTTTGGGCTTGTGTCCCCGCCCATTACACCAGGCTTCCCACCCTGTTGCCCAATTGTGCTGCAATCAACTGGACATCCATGGTGACACAGACAGAGGACTGATGTCAGTTGTTTTCACAGTGGATGGACAAACAAAGTCAGCGATGGATAGCTGAATTAATCTTGAAATCACTGTTTAAGCAATGCAAATACAGTAAACTATATTTAGCAATGTTAGTCAGCATCTTTAACAATGATAATTCGGGTGTTATGGTAAATAGCAATAACATGATGAAGACAAAGGCTGTTGCAATTAATATTGATTGTATGTACATTTGTGCCAATAATAACAAAAACAAAGAGCCAGATGAAGAGAGGTGGAAGAAGAGATGCAGACAGAAAGAGAACCAGAATAATCTAGAGAGCACATCATCAGCCCAGTGCTGAATAAGCAGCAGCAGGGAGGCTGTTTGCAGTCAGAAACCAACCAGAGTTCAACCAAGCTCCCATTCACTAACAGCCTATTGTCATTCAGCTCAGATCACACAGGTGGGAGGAGAGGAGGGGTGACAGAAAGAGACAGCACTGACAGGGAGACAGACAGAAAGAAAGAAGGAAATAAAGAAAGAAAACTAAGGATTTTTATTTTGCCAATTTCTGATTTCTGTAATTGTCAGTCCAGTGTCTATTGTGCTGTGCATGTATTCTCTCTTGCACATTCCTCTACTTGGACTTGCTAATCAGCACAGAAGTCTTGTTGCTGACTTCCACAAGTACAAATTGTGCTATAAAACCCCACAAAATGTAGAGGCAGAGTTGAAAAACAGATTTTTCAAATTAAAAGCACGGAGAAAATCTTAATGTCATATTTTGCAATTGCGAAATTAAAATTTTGTTTTATGTTCCTCAGTGCCAGAAAAAGAGTAATTCTTATTCTAGCCTAGAGTAAATCCAAACTAAACCTGCTACCTTACTCACTTCTCTGCAGGTGGGTTCCCTTTCCTGTTGAGTGGATTCTGATTGGACATCTTGTTTGAATGTGCTCCAGACTTGCCCTCTGACTGGCCATCCCTCATGTCCCTGGCCTGTCTGAAGTCTCCATGTCCAGCCCCTCGGCCTCCTCTACCTCCGCCTCGCCCGCGGTGGTTTGGCTGCCTCAGAGAGGTTTGAGGTTTGGCTGCGGAGAGTGAGAGAGAGAGTGAAAGCAAACACAAGAAGTAAAACTATGGACTTGAAATAACACACTGTCCGATTCAGCTGAACCTGATCTAGAGACAGTGCAGCACGTCTGTCTGGAGGGCACAGTGTCGTAGACTGTTCAATATCTGTAGACACAGTGGATCTAATAAATAACATCATAGCTCCCATATTCAAAATGCAATATCACGAATGAAAGAAAGCATCATGTTGAGCAAACTATTTATCCTGTGCTTATTCTCTTGGATTTGTTGATTTAATTGCACTCCTAATTGGAGTGTGTAAATATACACAAGGGGTGGGGAAGGCAAAGGAAATTCAGTTTATGTTCTTGCAAATAAATGTGTGTTAACTAAAGAGTTAGAGGAAGGATTACAAACTTAGCATAAAGACTGGAGCAGAGGATGAGAAAAACAGCCATCCTTGCTGTCTAGAAAGTTCAATTACACACCTACCACCACCTGTTAAACTCAGTAATTAACTTGGTGGGGAGGAGAAGGTCAATCTGCACCCTGACGGTGGTTGTTTTCATGTTACTGCCTCTGTACAGCAGGATATACAGATAAGTCACAATATTAAAACCACCAGGACTCACAACCCCATATGATCAGTGTATATTGAGTTTATAACTGAGCTGCAGAGGTGCTGGAAATTTGAGTTTTTAACTCTTTTTTTTTTTTTAACTCCAAAATGTTGAACTGCATTTTTAATATTGTTAACTGGGCCTAATTATTTAGTGTTAGAGTGATGCTGGTGAGAAACAGACTGCAACTCCATTATTTTAATACAGAACAATTGTCCTTAGAGAGCAACAACCGGTCCAGCCCCTCGTCACTTTGATATTACATCATTCAAGAACAGAATGACCAGCATGACATCACATTTCTGCTATCTGACATCACCACTATATCGTTTTTGTGCATAGCTCCTAGTCATTCCCACTCCCACACTCTTTCTTTTCTAGTTCTTCCTCCTACTGTCACTTCTTTTATCTTCACTCTTTTGTTCCTCTCTCTTTTCCTCGGCGAGATCTAGAACTTTCTCCTGCCTTTCTTGCTGAATCTCGTGAAACCTTCACCGTTATAAAATAGAACAAGCATCATTCCACATCTTCAAAAGTCCTCAACAGGCAATTTCCACTCCTAAATGTGTTTTTTTCTCTCTGAGTGGATATGCTGCTACTGTCAGTCATTAGCCAGCTAATTAATCAATAAATCTTCCAGACACACATTAGACGAACTCAGCAGTAAAACACACACTCAGGCAAAATCTTAAACCACATACAAATATAAGGAAAGACAAGCACTCACACACTCGCACACACTGAGAGCAGGCGCTGCGTCACCTCACCGGCATGGACACACAGTCCCTGGTCTGTCTCAGCATGAATATCAATATTCCATGTGGTGCAGGAAAGAATGAGAGTGCGAGAGATGGAGAGAGAGAGAGAGAATGATTTGTGAATCAGCTGCCCTTCGCTTGCAGCTGACTCTCAGCTGATACAGGCTGTATTAGCTTCAAATCTCAACATCCCCAACACACTCTCCTTCCATCTCTGTCATCTGTCCACCCCCTCCTTCTCATTTCAGCATCCCTATGTGCTTCCTTTAGCTGCGACTCTCTCACTGCTGCTCCTCCTCTCTGCTCTCTCTCTCTCTCTCTCTCTCCTCCTCGCACTTCTTCCTCGGACTCTCTGAGAATATCCTGCAGCATTACAGTTTAGCGGAGGTGTGTTTGCATGCTTGAATACTGCATGCGCATGCTGTAATAATACATTTAGAGTAAGAGGTGAATAAAAGTTCAGATATTTGTGTATGTGTGTGAACTGACATCTTTGTACACATTAGCCTAATACCTGTGCAGCCCTGAGCATTGTGTATCTGTGTGTGTGTGTGAGAGAGAGAGGGATATTCTTAGTGCCAAAGGAACTGCAGGTCTCCACAGGCCAGTCATTCATCCACAACCTGTTGGGCTGCACCACAGACAGGGAGCGTTTTAGTAATGTGGCGTTGTCATATACTGGTGCAGACACTTTCTGGTTATCTCTTGCTGACACACTTGCTATAAGAGGAGTCTGGAAAAGGTTTGTAAATATTCAAGACACTGGATGCCAGAGATGCTGCAGCACGAACTAAATATATTTCTAGGCCAAAGCTACTGGGACCGAATTTGTTCAACCAGTTTACTAGTCTGTATGACAAAATGCTGCAGAAGAGTAATCCAGACAATTACTCAAAGGAATTAGGACGCAAACATACGACATAAAGACGGTTCTGTCATCATCACCATACAGACAAGAGGTGTGTTCTACAGCACATCAATTTATTTCTATATATTTCAAATAACCTATTAGAACAGGTTGTTATTGTAGTTGTTTGACCAATTCTGTCCAATTTTCTTCCTATATTCACAATGGTATGGTAGTTTGTGTGATACCCCGTGCAAATCAGTGTTGACACTTGTCCAAAATCCTGTGCTGAGTTCTCCTTGCTATGTTGTCAAACATGTTTTGAGTAGTGCACATATCACACACATCAGTCCTTCAATCACATCTGAATAACATTCAGGTTTTTTGTTCATGGGTTTTATTCCTGTATTATGATACACACAATGGTCTGATACAGACAAGCCACCCAACACCAGTTCTTTTGTGCAGAACAGCTAAAGTGCTGCAGCCCTAATCACTAACCACTAAAAGCTCCCAGATTCTTCACAGTATAAGTATATTTTTAATAATACTTACTATCAGTATAGATTAGTGATTAAGTCTAGTAGTACAGCCACTAAATGTTGATCAAAAGCTTTGTATGACAACAGGTCAGGTTCAGTTTGTGAAACTGGGATATATTTATTGTGATGGCAAAGCATTAACATCAGTTTGTGGTACGTATTTTTTACCATAAGCTATATAGCTTTGTTAGTGCTTGCAAATTCCCAAAGACGGTGGTGAAAAATCTTACCATTGAGGACAAGGGGTGCAGCTGGTTTGACCCTCATCTGAGTGTTTACCAGGTGGGGTCGGCCCATCTTCTTTGAGGTGCGCTGTCGAGCCACCACTTTGGCTATATGGGCTGTCTCATTGGCACCTGAGGCGAAACATATCATCTGAAGAGAGAGATATGAATACAAATAATACTGTTACCAACTCGTCCAGCAGATATGGACACAGCTTTCAAATATATGTAGTTAACCACATTTCTGTTGTGACAGTTGTGTACCAGCATTTGGAAGGAAGTCAAGAAAATGATAACTGTAATTTTTACACTAATATCCTACAGAGAATCACAGACAGAATACTTTTTGAGATCAAAACACAGGTTTTTTGTGGCACCTGTGAAACAGAAAATGTCAAAATGTTGTTAATGTTTGACTGTTAATAACATTTTTGCATGTACCCATCAGTCTTTCAAACAAAGCACCCTGGCCTAGCCATACACACCTCTCCAGAGCGGTTGCGCTCCATGCGGACTACAGAGGACATGCTGGCGAGCAGCGCGTCCAGGTTGTTGTGTCCCATCTGTTTGTGTGGTATCAGGTCCCCAGTCAGCTCCTTGTACTCTGACTGCAGACGTGACAGTGAGAGTCCGCCCTTATTGGCCTGGAGGATGGCCCGCAGCATCTTCTTCACCAGATCCACGTCAGCCATCTAAAACACAAGCAATTCCATAAAGAAGTGAGAAATAAACAAAACTGCTGCAGAAACAGAAAGATTAAAAACAACAACGAATAAAGTCAAGCACACCAAGAGAATGAAATATGAATAAGTTAAATCACACTCAGCTGATATACTGACTTACAGAATGTTTATTACCTAACGAAAAGCATCTAAACAAAAAAAGAAGCAATAGAAAGAGACACAATATAATCAAGCAACCAAACAAACTGACTGCATGACTAAGTCTGAGAGGGACTACTGCTCGTGATGATGCAAACCCATTCAAATTTGCAGTATGCTGCACTAAGATTGAGTCCACCACCCACCGTGTGGGCCAATGACTGACTGGTTGGGCAAGTTTTTTATTAAGTGGTGATCAAATTTCCAAAGCAGCCAGGCCTTTTATCGATTGTCTGGCAATCTGAAATGTTGCTTCCAGAATTTTATTTTGGTCTGTGACCACAACAAGCACATATCTATTTTCTCAAAAGAAAAGGAAAACTCATTCAGTTACCCTTCCACTGACCTGTCTGATAAGCTCCCTTGTTTGTTAAGCCATAAAGTAGTGCTGTGGAACCATTCTGTTGCATGATTTAAATTGTCTTTTCTTTTATTTGTGCTCTGATCAATCTCACACCCTGCAATAGTTCACCTCATCATGAAGTGATCTATTACTTTTGGAAAGCTGGTTTTGTGTACAGTGCGTGTTCGTATCCTTTCGCGACGTTTCTCCTTTACGCCTGAGCACTGCGCAAAGAATTCAGAAACATACAAGGATGTTTCGGAATGAGCGCAAATAGTATGGCAGTGGAAGTAATAAAGGAAAAAATGCAAAAAACTTGCAAAAGAAACAAGAGAAATTAACTTGTCAGAGTTAAACGAGTAGTTAACGATAAAGATAATGTTTCAGCATTACATGAGTTTAAACCACTTTCTGCAGCGCAGACAGCGAAACCATGAATGACGTAACGCGTCACACTTCCACACCCTCCATCGGGACAAAACTATTTGTGTGAAGAAGTTCCCCTGTCTTTTTCTCGTTTTCTGCATAAAAATGTCCTTATGTGGTGTTGACGGATAACACGACACCGGTACAAAGTGCCGGGCGCGGTGCACGGACAGCACAGGTAACATTGCGTGCTACATCGAGTTAAATCCTCTCGCCAGCTCCGGGACAGCGGCTCGTCAAGTTAGTTAACGACACCTAAACACCGGAAACAAACAGGCCCTGCCTTCATAATAAAACAGCACAAGTGCCAAAACCTTCCTATACATTTTAGTCATACTAGCAAGTATTGTGAAAGTCGCTTTCGGAAGCGTGGCTCTGTGTCCCAGCCATCTTGACAAGCTGTCGAGCCATCCAGGCTGGGAGTGTGAAAGAAGGCAAACAAAACAACCGGCAAAACTTGAGTGAGTGTTTTAAAAGTCTATGAAAGTCCTAATAAAGGCTAAAAACATTCTACCTTGCTCTAAACAGAGGGTGTGGTGAAGTCAGGACCCGGTCCAGTCGCTGTCAGTGCCGTCACCGCCACAGGGGCTGAGCCGCGACCGGAGCTGCGTCCCCGGTGCCTCTGCCAGCCGGTCCAGGGACAGCCTCTCCTCCGCCACCTGATTGGTCGGCTGTGCAAGGGCCTCTGGCTAATTACACGTCAATACGCTCAGTGGCCACTTTATTAGGTACATGTTCGTAATGTAATTGCATTCCTACACATCAGCCCTGTCATCTCTTCTACTTGCGCAAGCTTATAATTTCTGTTTTTGTTGAGACTTTCAGAAGGAAAATAATTCTGCTGCATGTTTATGATTGAAGTCAAAATGGGGGGTCAACTCACCCCCTGCTGTAGAGACTTGCCCCTCCAGCTGCCCCCCCAACTTTTATGTCCTTATAATCATACTTACTAAAAACTAATAAAAACTAATCACTTATTTGTCCAAAAGCCTCTTATAGCCTTCAAATTCAATATTCAATATATTCAATTCACCAAAAATATATAATTGTAAATATAATCTTAGGCCCCTGAAAAACTTAAAGTAAAGAAATAAATTAAAAGTAGAGTAATTTAAGTTCTTTTTCTGTTTTTGGTTTCTGTATTTATTTATTTATTTTATATTTTTTCTGGGAAACCTTTTTTTTCTCATTTATACCTAAAAATTGTTTTTTTTATTTTTTTTATTTAGAAGAGATAATGATACAGTAAATAGTTTTAAAGTGTATTTGTGGATATTTTGTTGACTCCATGTACATATAAGGGATTTTCACATACTTCCCTGAGGAGGTCCAGAATCCTGCCTAGACCTCTAGCCACTCCTCTGCCCCCGTGTAAAATTTTCTAGATCAGCCACTGACATATAATAAGCTTATCATCTTTCTGACAATTTTAACTAAACAAAAATCGAGAACCATTTAATTATAGTTATATATAGTATAGTATTTTACTGCTATACTCAATATATTAACTCATTGTTATAACAATATAAATATGTCTGAAACATAAATATAGATATAAACAATTCCTAATACTTTATATGTATTGTTTTTTTATTTTATACTGCTAATTTGGCCCAATGATATTTGACATGACATATTTTCTGTTCTAAATCTATTCCAATCTGCAAATTGAACTTACTGTTCCATGCAATAATCTGACAGATCAAAGGCTGGTTTAAAAAACCTCAGATAATACTGATCAAGTTTCTTTCTGTGTTACTTTGACCTTTCTGTCTTGCTGGACTCTGTTTTAACCTGAATCCAGTCATCCATATTTGAATTGAATTTGAAATCTCAGTGAACACACAATGACTGAAGATCTGTCAAGTCAGAAACCTATAATATCCACAGTGTGCTTAAAAAAAAATTACTGTGCATAAAGTTCTTTCCAGTTCTGAACACCTCCTGAGGACTTCCCTGCTACTTTTTATTTAGTTAGACTTTTTCCCTTGTTTCCTTGAATCAGAGTCAGTGGGAGTCATCATTCAACTTACACACTTACTATTCTGATCAGCTTTGTGTATTGTGATACTTTCCAAATATCTGCAGTCTCTCTCTGCCGACTCCAAGACCTCAGGGCATGATGGGAAATGCCTCTCTTTCACCTGATCTAAGATCTGATTGGTTCAGTTGTTGGATCAATAACGTTTCCTCCTATGTTTACTTTGACATGTTAAGATTTCATTAGTCACAGTTCTCACTATGAAGAGTCAATTCAAGTATATTTGTTACTGCTGGATGAGTTGGTAACTTCCTTTCTTATTGACAGTATTATTTGTATTCATATCTCTCTCTTCAGATGATATGTTTTGCCTCAGGTGCCAGTGAGACAACCCATACAGTCAAAGTGGTGGCTCGACAGCACACCTCAAAGAAGATGGTGAATAAGGTGGAATACATTCAACTTTTAGTACAGATCACATATTATTGGACTAGTCTACAAAATAAACAATCATTTCGTTCAAGATTCCTAAACTAACACCTGCACAGGTGTTTCAGCTCTAATAGTCTAAACATCTGACAGATCAATAATGAAAATATACTGTATGTCTTGTGTTTCTTTTCTCTCTCTGTGTATTTTGGTCGATTATTATTTATCAATTTAAGTCTGGTTAGCTCATCAGCAAACTGACACGACGACTGCGTTTCTAGGAAATTTGAATTCATTTCATGTGAAACATTTGAGTCATACGAAGGTTAAACGTGATATGAATATATATGTTACGTCGTGCACAGACAGTAACTTTAATTGCTGCTGTAAAACTCTGGAGCTGTTCATCTTGATTGGAGCTTGTTGACTCTGCCCCCTGCCGTCACTGCCTGCTCTTGTTTGCTTTCCAGGCAAAGCACAGTTTATGTCTAATGATCCTAATAACTTCAGACACACTTAACCCAGTACCCACGATTCAGCATTTTCATTTGTTTAGTTCTTTGCGAATCTTTCTGTCTTGATAATTATTTCAAACAGACAAGCACCTGTCTCCACCTTGTGAGTGCACCTTCACAATAAGAGTCATCTATGCACCAAAGCCCTCACACGTAAAACCCAACAGGAAAGGCTTAAAGTTTCTAATTTCTCTTGTCTTTTGTCATCTGTGGCTTTTGTGTTAATCTTGTTTTCTTTCTTTTTCATATTGTCAACATTTCCTGATCTATTGTTCTACAGCTTGTTATCTATTAGATAATAATATGTACTAACTTGTAATTAGTCAGCAACTTTCTTTCAGCAATGTATCAGCTGTGTCGCGTAATTTCTTCAGAACTGTCTTTTTGTAGTTTAATAATGTAATTATAATGTAATAAGGTAATCTATAATGTATGTTTAACTGGAAAGTTAAACAGCTGTTGCACAGCTGTTGTCACAGTTGCAGTTACAATAGTGACAATAAAAGCATGAAACAACACCTCGCAACATCCCTACAGTGGATTACCATCTTATTTCAGCCACCAGAAGCGCTAAATGTCCCTTTTTCGTCCTGTGTTTGGTCTGTGTGAGCACCGGAAGTGACCTGTCAAAAGCGGAAGAGACGAGCGGATTTCCAGGCTGAGCTGCCAAAAAAAAAAATAACAACAGAGGATTATCGTTTGTCTGGGTGAAGACCTCAAGGACCCACATTTAAAGATAGGAAATTTTGTGTATGCCAGGTAAGCTAATTTACAGAAAACAGCAAGTGAATTTCTCTCTGACTTCCGTTTGTTTGCTGATTGTTGTATGCCGAGGTGGCAGGTTTTGACGTTAGCTAGCTATAAAGCTAATCCACCAAGGTGTTAGCTGAAGTCTAATGTGTCACTGGAAATAGAGGGCAATGATAAGCCTAATAAAGTCAGTTTGTGTGTTTCTGTCAGGTGTATGTTGACTGTAGTTCATAGTTCCGTCACAGCAGAATAACATTAATTTGACTGACATTTTGTCGTCTTTTGTCCACTCTCCTCTGTTGAAGTTAGCTAGCTAACCGACGCTCAGGCTGTTCAGTGCTATTGCTTATTTGGTTTATGATATAGTATAAACAAACCATTTAAGTAATCTAGCAACCAGTCTTCTAAATACTAGTAACGTTAGACAAAGAGAAATAAATGTTAGCACTAGTTAGCTAAACACTGTTATTTAGCTGGTGACGTTAGTTGAGGTTCACTGACAGACTAAATGATAATAACGTTACGAGATCATATTTAGGTTCATCGTTGCGATAACGTTATACAATTTAGTAAATGTGAGAATGTAATGTATTTAAGAAAGGGAAATTCTTACTCTTCTGCTTTTTAAATGAGTCTATAAATATGTATACAGCTGTAGATTGATTATGTTAATTCATCATTTCTGTTGAGCTCCATGTAAAGGTAACATACATACATACATACATACATGTGCAGTTCTTGTGGGAAGCACAGAGAGATAATTTCCCTCCCTTTTTCAATTAAAATACATAGTGACGTTTCACGACGCAGCACTAGGGTCCCTCCCTGAAATCCCAGTCCTGTCCTGTTGTCTCTGCTCTCTGGAAAGGAGGAAGGGATGTGAAAGGGGATTTAAAAAATTAGCACTTCAACAGTATATTTGTACTGAGGTGAAACTATAGGATATTTTCATTATGGCTTTGAACAGGCGACATTCTTATACCCCCAGGGTGAGTAACAAAAAATAAAAAGTTTAATACATCAAGGCTAATTTTGATCAATGCATTTTATTAGTAGATTTTTTTTTTTACATTATGAGGGTAACTTATAAAAAAGTTTGTTACTTACCATACAGTGGATGCACGATTAATCATGTTGCATGCTCTGTCGTCATCTGATAAAACATTAAAAATATAACCTGGGTAAGACTCGATTACCCTGTAGAAGTTATGCCCTCATGTTTAATAATAGTAAAGCCTTGATTCTCGTAAATCTTAAGTAGTAATTATTCTCTAGGATTTTGCAAAACTATCTTTCTGCTTCTCTCAAAATAACAAAATCCTATGTTACAGCTTCTAGCACTGCCTTTTTGCTCCAGTTTTCTTCCTTGTTGTTCAAAACTGCGAGGCAGCATAAGTTCACATGTTCCTCCAGCTCCATAAAAGGATCAGACCCTGCCACAGTCCTAGTTTGTCTTGAATGAGCATCTTTGTGTGAGCAGGGCCTGTTTCTTAGGAAGCCCTATTGTGGTCCAGGACATATGACTGTGTGCATGAGTATGTTTGTGTACTTTAAGACCATAAACTCTTCTTGTCACGTAATACTTCTAAATTCAGAGACCACTTTTAAAAGCTGAAGCAGTGTGAATTACAGGGTATTGTTGCTGCGTGTAAAGCAGTTTTGCAGGCCTGACAACAATTGTTTGTTATATATACCCCATACAAAGCTACAGTACGTTTATTTGACCATGATTAAGATATGAAAACATGCCATGTATGTTTAGTTATGAAATGTAAACAGTAACGTCTCTGATATGTAATGACCTCACCTGCCTTCTCTGTTGTCTCTCACCTTGTCCCACCTTACCCCTCATTCCCACTGGAAACCAACATTCCTTTACATTCCCAAATTCACCTCCTTTTCTACCTACATCTTGCCATCTTAATTCTCCCAAATCCTCTAGCTGACCAGCCCACTGATCAGCAAAATGAGCAGTGCAGGAACAGTGGAGAGTGGTAAACCTCCAAAGGTAGGTAGTTATTAAATTTAGTAACAAAGAAAGGGATCAAAACTAGTGTATAATGACTCACAGTCTGTTTTCCTTGTGTATCTGCCTTTTCTCCTCTAGATTGGCTCCATAGTAGAGGTGACTGGGAAAGGTCAGCGTGGCACTGTGGCCTACATCGGTGCCACTCTCTTCGCTTCTGGAAAATGGGTTGGTGTCATACTTGATGAGCCTAAAGGCAAGAACGATGGAACTGTCCAGGGGAAACGCTACTTCACCTGTGAGGAAAACCATGGGATATTTGTCAGACAGTCTCAGGTTAGTCACATGAATGTGTTTTGTTGCAGTGCTGTACACAAGGTTCGACACATGGATTTAAGTTTCCAATTCATATCAAATTCTGACAAAATGTATTATAAATGACATCTTTGCTGTCTAGGATGATACTGTATGTTGTATCTGTACTGTATGTTGGAAATTTCTATTTCAGTATTTACTCCCGAGTTACAATGGAACATTTACTTGTTCCTAATTCTGAAACTTTGTGTGTGTCTGTCACAGATCCAGGTGGTGGAAGATGGCTCCACCGCCACCTCACCAGATGCTCCTGAGTCTGGCACCACCAAAATGCCCAAACAAAAAGGTAAGCAAGAACTGCAACTGCATCTGAAATGTATACTTTAGAAGTTTAACACCTCAAAGTCAATAATACAAACAGTAAATAATAATAAGGATAATAATCTTATTTTGTTTCCTCCAGATATTCCAGAGACTCCTAGAACATCCAAACAGGTGGGAAATCATTACTTGCACACTACAGATTTTTTCATCCTTCTTGTGTTGTTACTATAACCCAGCTTGGTTGTTGGTTGGATTCTGGCAGAACTGTGACATTGGTTTCAAGAAAAATAGCTGTCTGTGTGTTTCCCTGTAAATTGACACTGACACATCACACGTCTCTTCTCCTCTTATCGATTAACGAAACCAGGAAAACAAATTCAAAGACTGATGAAGCCTCTGAGTTTTTGTATTTACTTCTCATTTATGTTGTTCTGAATACATTTTGCAGACACCTGTGAGCGTTAAGAAGGTAGAAATATTTTAATTCAGCACATTTGCTTTGCCTTGGATGTTGTTAATCACACTAATTTGACCACTCATCTTTTGCATTTACGTCAACCTCTCTAACATTTTGATATTTGCACGGGACATAAAGACATCACGTGTCATTGATAAATGTAATTTTCAATTTATTTTCTATACGTTTTTTGTTTTGTCCACCAGGTGTTTTTTGGTTTCTCACTTGATTTTATTTGCATTTTGCATCCAGTCTACACATTTTGATACCTAATTTATTACATTTATAAGTTCATTGTGATGGTGTCTTTGTCATTCCTTTATGCTGCCTTTCTTTTAAAATTGCTGGATGAGTTCACAAATGAATGCTTTGTGTTATCAAAAATAACTGATTTGAGCTAATATTTGACTGTACAACTCTTTAAAATGGTGTTAAATGGTGCATGCAGCTTAAACTATGATAAGTGGATATAAACTAATATGCTTCTGGGTTTGCTTTTTATGTGCTTCTAATCTCTTATCTTGCTTCAACATTGGATGTATGTGTGTGTCGGTTTGTTTGCCCTTCCTTCTATCTGCAACTCACCTCCTCCTCTCCAGTCCTCTACCCGCCGCTCTGCTAAGGTGAGCTTGTCTACAGCAGACCGAGGAGGTCATACGCCATTGAAACAGAATTATTTTCATTCTGAAAATATTGCTACTGTTATTTAAATTTTATTTGAACTTTTGGAAGTCAAATTGTGTCAAAGAAACATCTTTAAATGTTTGAAATATTTTCTGATAAGAACTACATGTTTGTCCTCAAACTTCAGCAGATTTATCATTATGGTATAGACAGACACTCTCCAGTAAGCAACTGTCTGTATTTCTTTCAAATAATCTGTGAGAATCCTAACACAATCTCTATGATCACACTGGCAGTGGGCTACTCCACGTCTCATGCCTGCCACCTCCCTCCCCTCCCTCTTGGTGCGCCCCCCCGCCCGTTCCAGCCTGTCGCTCATGGTACACTGTCGTATTAGACTATTTCACCTGTTGCCTCACAGGGAGTGGTGAAACGTTTGGCCACTGACGGGTGAAGGTGGGGAGGTGTGTTTTATCATATAAACTGGCCCTGGATGGTCACTCTACTACGTCTAAGTCATTAAACGGGTCTCAATGGGAGAAGCACTGGTTTTGTCACCTGGACTGTGCATTAATATTCACATACCTAACACCACATAGATGATGTATGTTTATTTTTTAAGGCTTCAGCAGTTTAACTCACTTCTTCACTCACTTTTCCAGCTCATTTAGCTCGTTTCCTTCATCTCACCTTCATCTGACACATACCGTCCTTTGTCACCAGGCCTCTCGTGAAAGCCTGTCATCCTCTCTGTCTGGTGATGTCAGTGAGGCGGGTCTGTCCTCCCACCAGGGTGCCCTGGGAGCACCTGTCGTGCCTCAGCCCAGCGGGATGCCTGCTGCAGCGGCAGCCACGGTCCCAGCTACTCCAAGCAAGGTGGGTCACTGACAGAATGGCTTATTTTAATATCACTAGAATTGAAAAAATATGTCAACAAAGACAGTATAGAGTTAACTGTTTAGACCAGTCACCATCGCTACAGATCAGCCTGTGCTTTTGTAAAGGATATGGTCTGTTTTCAGTACTTCCAGCTTTGTCAGTATGTCACATTGCCATCATTTTGTTTCTGTTTTTCCATCCTATGTTTTATTTTAATGAGCTTTTCCCATTTCATCCGTGTTGTCATTGACCAGGTGGAACCTGCCATTTCCAAGCAGGTAGAGTTTTCTAATGCATGCATGCTGATGGTTTCTGGCATGAGTTTACTAACAAACTCATAACAGCAGAGGGGAAAATGACCCTCAGCACTTATTCTCAATCCACCAGTATTGTTTTGTGTTCTCCTCTCAGTGAATTTTACAATGACGCATGTTTTAACTTTCTGTGACACTGAATGAAGAAATTAAATTCTCCCATAGTCTTAAGAGGGAACAGATGAATCTTCTTCATCACTTTTTTATGATTGTGGCAGAGGCAGTGAATTCATTGATTGTAGTCACTTAATTGTGGAAGTTACTTTATTATTCATTCACTGCAAGAAAATATGTTATATTAGTCATTTGTGTTTTAGGTGGTGGGACTTCATCAGTGACTCATTTACTGTTGAAAATATAATCTTGGGAATTAATTGAAGTCCATGTAATGCTTTATGTTTGCCAATGGACCTTTTTCTCTTGCTGAACTGTCCTGCTCTCTTGTCTTCTTACCACTCGTTCCACTCATTTGTCCTCCTCAGGAAGAGGAATCACTGCGAGGTCAGGTCAAGGACCTGGAGGAGAAGCTGGAGACGCTGAAGATGAAGCGGACAGAGGACAAGGCCAAACTGAAGGAGCTTGAAAAACATAAGATTCAACTGGAGCAGCTTCAGGAGTGGAAGAACAAAATGCAGGAGCAACAGGCTGAGCTGCAGAAACAACTAAAAGAGGCCAAGAGGGTACAAAGCAAAATAAAATAATTTATTTGTAAGAAGAGGAAAATAGTTTTATCATGGTTTTGATAATATATTGTTATTAAAGATTAAATAAATTTGGTTTTGTGTAATACCAAGGGAAAAAAGCACTTGCACCCTCATCATACATGCCCTGATATTTTCGACCTCCTCGATACAGGAAGCACGTGAGGCACACGAGGCCAAGGACCGCTACATGGAGGAGATGTCTGATACGGCGGATGCCATCGAGATGGCCACACTGGACAAAGAGATGGCTGAAGAGCGGGCAGAGTCACTGCAAGTGGAAGTGGACACACTAAAGGAAAAAGTGGAGGAGCTCTCCATGGACCTGGAGATCCTTAGGCATGAGATTTCCGAGAAAGGTTTGTACTCTACTCACTCATCCAACAAAGCCTCTTATCACCTGTATCTGTAACCCCTTTTCTTTGGTCTTTTACTGATCTGGTTTCCATCCACTCCATAGCACAGAAACAGCACTCATCACAATTACTAACGACCTCCTCTTGGCAGCTAATTCTGGTTTAATGTCTATTCTCATTCTCCTTGACCTGTGCACTGCCTTTGACACTATCTGTCATACCACCCTCCTCAACAGATTATCTTCCATTGGCATCACCCACACTCCACTAAACTGGTTTAAATCTTATCTCTCAGGCCGCAAGAAGATTCAACTCAAAACTTTCACTTCCCAACCTAGAGCAGCTGAATGCTGTGCTCCCCAGCTCTGGAACTCACTACCATCAGACCTCAGACTCAACTCACTCACACTCTTCAAATCCAAACTGAAAACCCACCTGTTTAAGACTGTGTTCTCTCTTTGATTATATTCCACTTTTAATTTATTTAGCCATGTCTGCTTATGCTTTTCTCTCTCTTTCTTCTTGTTGTTTATTTATTTATACTTTTTCTTTAAAATTCATTAATTTTTTCTCCCTATCTATGTTGTTTATTCTACGGTCCTTGAGTGTCAAGAAAGGCGCCTTTAAATGAAATGTATTATTATTTTTTATCTTCCTGTAATGTTGCAACTCTTCACCTCGGGCAGGCACAGATGGAGCTGCATCAAGTTACCATGTCAAACAGCTGGAGGAGCAAAGTAGCAGACTAAAGGAGGCACTGGTCAGGTCAGTCTAAAAAAAAACTTACTTAGATTCAAATATAAATTCAAAAGTAAGTACCTGTCGACCAAAGTGAGGGTGATAATATATTGGACAGTGGAAAATGTAAAAGATGTGTGGAAGGTGTATAAATCTCTTAGAACAAATCTTGTTTTTTCTTAACTGTTCCTTCTCAGGATGCGTGACCTGTCTGCTTCAGAGAAACAGGAGCATGTGAAGCTGCAAAAGCAGATGGAGAAGAAGAACACCGAACTGGAGGCTCTGAGGACTCAGAAGGAAAAACTGCAGGAAGAAGTGAAGCAGGCAGAGGCCACTATTGATGAGCTGAAGGAGCAGGTACAGTCTGTGTTTCAGCAATGGTTCAGACTCTGTCCTCATTAGCAGAAATGAACATCAGCCTGTTGTTTGTTGGTTAGTTTTTCATGTTTTGATTTAACTGCATATATGTGTGTGTGAACACTTGTACCAGGTGGATGCTGCTCTTGGGTCAGAGGAGATGGTGGAAACCCTGACAGAGAGGAACCTTGACCTTGAGGAGAAAGTCAGAGAGCTGAGAGAAACCGTGACTGATCTGGTTAGTACAGCTGTTTTCATAATGTGCAAAAACAGAGTTTTAAGAAAAAAGTCTCTGAAAATAATAAAAGGTGTAGGTAAACAAGAATGTTGTACGGACACAGCCAAATCCTTCATAAAATTCCTGTGTTTCTTTTTTGTGCTCCAACAGGAGGCCATCAATGAGATGAATGATGAACTCCAGGAAAATGCCCGGGAGACAGAGATGGAGCTGCGGGAGCAGCTGGACCTGAGCGCTGGAAAGATCAGAGAGGCAGAAAAAAAGGTGGAGGCTGCCCAGGAGACTGTAGCTGATTACCAGCAGACCATCAACAAATACAGAGAGCTCACCACCAGGCTACAGGTAGGTAGATAGAAGACACAACACTGAAGTGTGAGTGCGAGTGGATGCCCTGACACAGCCTGTGCTTGTTTCCTGTGCATCAGGACGCCAACAGAGAGCTGATCAGCCAGCAGAATGCTAATGTTGAACAAGTTCAGCAACCACCTGCAGAACTGTTTGAC
The DNA here is from genome assembly GCA_032353495.1 of Ctenopoma kingsleyae. Classification (NCBI taxonomy): domain Eukaryota; kingdom Metazoa; phylum Chordata; class Actinopteri; order Anabantiformes; family Anabantidae; genus Ctenopoma; species Ctenopoma kingsleyae. The sequence continues at coordinate 12,504,386 of JAUBNQ010000010.1, read as the reverse complement.
TTCAAGATCAAGTTTGCAGAGACCAAGGCCTACGCCAAGGTAGGGGCCGTGCATTAAGACTGATAGTTTAACAATTGTACACCTTTGAGACCAGTTTGCTCATTGTCCTCTATTGTTTAACTTCATAATAACCCTCCAGGCGATTGAGATGGAACTGAGGAAAATGGAAGTGGCTCAGTCAAACAGACAGGTATCTCTCCTCACCTCTTTCATGCCAGACACCTTCCTCCGTCATGGTGGAGATCACGACTGCATTCTGGTGCTCCTGCTCATCCCTAGGCTCATCTGCAAGGTGTGAGGCCAGGCAACCTTCATTTGAATTCTTTATGATTGTGCTTTACCTTTTTAAAAAAAAAAAAAAATCTAACTTATGTTTCCATATTCATTTAAATCCTTGTACCTCATAGGCTGAGCTGATCAGTAAACAGGCCCAGGAGAAGTTTGACTTGAACGGGAACCTGGTCCAAGGCGTTGGCCTCAGAGGGCCTCCAGGAGAACAATGTAGTTTTGCCTCAGGACTGGTTTACTCCCTTAGCTTGCTGCAGGCCACCCTGCACAAATATGAACAGTAAGCACTGCCGCCTCATCACTTCTGTTGTTTCCTTATATTCTGTAAGGTCTTAAACCTTACAATGTAAAGTGCCTTGAGATGACTTTTGTTGTAATTTGGCACTACATAAATAAAACTGAATTGAATGTGTCAAGAATAAAGGAATACATGTATAATATATAATATAATTATAATAATCTGTTGCTGCGATACTGAAACAAATTCATTACC
>JAUBNQ010000010.1:12478508-12496569 GCA_032353495.1 Ctenopoma kingsleyae | reverse complement strand
AAGGGGCGGGCTGTGAGCTGTGTTCAGAGGGGGAGCGTGGTGGGGTGGGCGGGGCTGTCTGAGGTGTCGAACAACAAAACACGAAAGAGGCAAAAGAGCTGCATCAAGTTTTACGATAGCATCTCATTTCATATCGCATTTAGAATTTATATCGATAATTTTAAAATATCGAAATATCTATCGCCCAGCCCTAATTCCCCATGTAAAAATTCTTGTGGGAAGGCAGCAACATTTAAAGATTTGGTACCTTTAGAAATGTAATAAAACACAATATAAATGAATTATATTTTTCCTCGGTTGATTTACTGTTACTTATCCCCGTTTGTCCACCTGCTGTCTTTTTAGCTCATTAGATGGTGATGATTCGGGGGACAGTGACACCTCTGCTGAGGATGGAGTTAATGTGGATTGAATTTTTATTAATTTAATTTAACTGAATGTATGCCTCAGTAGCGGGTATGTACTACTGAACTCTCACATCTGATGTGAATTTCCAGTAAGAGTATAAGAGGAGATATTTGACCCAACTAAACCACCATCTTATCTGTCTGCCTATGACGCAAATAGTTGTGGATGTTGTACCTCAGGCACCAGGAAACCACCTTTGATCCTTTCTCCTAGGGGCATGGTGAGGCTCCATATGACCAGGGTTTCTTTTGGCAGAGTCCCACTCAGCTCATCAAAGAACCTATACAGGTGGTTCTTGTAGTCATCAGTCCAATTTGAATTGTATCTACAAACCCAAACACAGATACAGACATACCTATGAAACAAATGCACTACACACAATGAACCCATCGTGGACCCAATGTGGTGATGTCAATGCGGGCGCACACTGAATCTCTGGAAAACCGGCTGTTATGTCCTCCCACCCCTACCTCACCCTTACAGTGTGATCAAGTGGAAGGGATATAGGAGAAAAAATTATTAGACCCTCAAGCCCCTTTGAAAGTGTAAACACAGTTTGTGCCAATCCAACATCCATATCTCACTGCCCATATGCTAACAAGTACAGTACTGCTTTATGCGATAAGAGATATGAGCTGTTTGACCCAAATCACATTTGATTAGATTAAATGTATGTGTATGTCCACAAGTGCTCTATGACTCTTGATGTAATACTCGAAAAGCAGGGGTGAGGGATTTTGATGTATGATTATCAAATTAAATGTTAGGTAAACAGTTAAACCCACCTTGAAATATCCCAAATGCAAGAGTTGATAATGACTACATCTGGTTTCAAGCTACTGCGGAAGTCTTTTAGGATGCTCTGCATGTAGCAAGAGTAGACGCGTGTCACAAAGTAGAAGCGGACCAGGTGGTGGGCTGACTGAAACTGCCGAACCTCTCTGTACTCTGTTCCATTGTGCATTTCACCAAGACACCCTCCTTCCACCAGGCAGTCCTGCTCAAAGCTCATCTCACCCTGATGAAATAAAGACGTCAGAGTGAGGACAACAGGAACAAACAGAAAGAAAGAAAAAGAGACACACACACCCCAGCTATACATTTCAGGAATGAACAAAATTTTTTGTCCAAAGTGACATACTCTTCCTTCCACTCTTCCTCTTCATTGATCAGTAAACATGGTAAATGTTAGTCCTTGCCTTGCTCTTGAGTTGACTTGAAGTGAGATATTTCTCCTTCTGTAGCAGCAGAACAAGATCTTTGTATACGGACCGCTGAACTGAGGGGAATCAAAAGTGGCAGTGACAAGATTCAAATTTATAACCCATCAAACTAATACAGTGCACCTATAGATCCCATATAACATCACTAAGCTGATAAAGTAAAAGTGAATGCACAAGTTACCCTGTAAGCAAGAGGAATCATTTTGTAATTACATGGGTCACAGTCTTAACTTGCTGCACCACTGTGTGGATGTAAACACTACTCACTGGAGTCTCCCAGCACCACAATGAACTTGTTATGCAGCAGCTGACTGGCCTGCTGGTGCCTCACAATCTGCTGCATGTCCTTCTGTTAATTATGAACATTTGTTCTCATTAGAACAAATGTCTCTAATGAGACCACACAATGCACCCCCCCTAAAAATAGTGTTTCTGTTTGTCAAAGAATTTAATAATTTTAAGAGTGAGGTTGTAGGACTGATGCTGGTTAGTGGTCTAAGTTTCATGGATGTGACACTTTCCTAGTGGGAGTTAGGAGGGGGTGCATTTTCCAACAGCGGTGCATTTTCTGACACAACGTTAGCATTAGCTACTGTACACGGGTTACACAGACAGGTTTTACACGCGCTTCCGCAGAAATTACACTAAATTAGGCTGCGAAATTCAACTGAGAGTTATATTACGCCGTTAGCACTAGCACATCGATTAACTTAAATGTTAGTTAATAGTTAGCGGGATAGAAAACGTTACTTACCATTGCTGACGCTTCAAAGTTTCCGCACTGTTAGCACGCTGCGTTTAAAAAAAAAACCCTAACGTAACTTGTTTAGCCAACGTTAAATCACCATATATCCCCTTACGCTGATCGTAAAACGCTGTTTGACAGCTTGAACAGGTTAAAAGTTACTGAAATGTTTTTACTTTATCGATTCAACACAGGAACCGTCGGACATCACCCGTTCCCGCCGTTACTGTCACGTGTCCGTCGTTCGATGATGCCTCCAATTACCGTCGGAAAATTTTTACACTTCGTGCGCACTTTCAAACGAAGTCTCGCGAGGCTAATTTACACCTTGAAATAAATTCACATCAACTAACAAAGCCCGATTTACTGTGTTACATTTACAATAAATTAACTGTAAAAGTTAAATTTGAGTTGGGAGCTGAAGCATTACAATAAACGTGTCTGTCAATTTCCCTTCAGGCTCAATTGCTTTATTCATATGTGAGAATAACACTACCGGGCCTCAGGATCCAGAATCAATTTCAGTTTTAATTTCAACCACTGATTAATGATTTGATGTGATCAGCTGTAAATATAATCAGTTTAATTAATCCTTTTTTTTTTTTTTTTACAAACATCTAGTACTTGGTACAAAACTCCATACCCAATGACATTCTGAGCAATTGCACCTAAAAATGGAGAATTAACTACAAAATATCAGCAGTAGTTCATAAACTCAGTCATACCAATAAATACTGTGTGTTGTCCTCAATATTTGTGTTTTTAGGACAAATACAACTGTATGTATGAACAGAAAGCACTAAGGAAGAAATGTATTTTCAATTACATAGGATCAACCGGACAAAATTACTTTATTTGGTTGCTTTTAGAAAAGCAGTATAAACATAGCTCCTCCTCCATGTGCGCTTTGAACATAAAACATATTCTCAGTTCATCTCAGTCAGTAGAAGTCACTGTCATCATAATCTATTAATTGTATCTGATCTTTTTTCTTTCCTTCCTCTTGTTCCTCTTCTTCTTTCTCCTCCTCCTCATCTTCTTCTTCCTTTGTCTCATCTTCCTTCTTGGTCTCGTCTTTCTGGTGAAACTCCTCGTATATCCCAGTCAGAGCTTTTGCTGCTTCCAGAGACAATTTCAGATTTCCTATCACCTCCTTGTCTTCATCCACACTCACGACTGAAGGAAACAAATAGTTTCACGTAAAATAAATGTTTCCACTTTTCCCTCAGAAAAAAAGACACTAAAAGCCTCACACAAATACTACACCTACTATCAATTTCTTGTTCGATGACATCATTTCCTGTGAGCAGCAGTTCCCGAAGGTCCAGAAAAGCGTGCCCGACGTCCACACACTCCTCGTAATCGTCCATTGGCTCACTCACTACTGTGAACTTCAACCTGCCATTACGCACACCGACACAGAGAGTTACATGTTGTGATTTTGCTATAGAGACATTCAACAATACAAACAGCACTACCTGCCCTGGTTGGGGTCGGTGCCCTCCAGCATGGTGTAGAGGTACTGTCTGAGTGGAGCTGACTGTGAACCATCCACATAGATCACTAAGAAACACAGAGAGAGAAATTTGGATCTTTGAAGTGAAAACTTTGTAGGAACAAACATGCATGAATCATCCCCAGTTCACTAACTCTCACCTCTTGTGAAGTTGTAGTGAACCTCCTCCCTCTCTGTGGGTTTGCGGAGGGACATTGGTGTTTCTGTTGTTTCCATGGGAACACCCAGCAGCCGGTACTCCACATAGACACGCTGCACTGACTCGTCCAGCGCAACGTGTGAGGACGGTTCAAACGTCAGGGACAGAATCTCGACTCTCAGCTTGTCTCCCTGAAGCAGATTGAAAAACTGTTCAGTTGATAGGTCAAACTTACCGCTGCTGACCTCCCCTCTTTTCTCTTGCGAGTACCTTTCTCATTTTTCGTTTTGGTGGAATGACGATTATGTCGCTTTGTGAGGAACTTGACTCTGAGGATTCTGGGGCTTCACTGTCTCCTGCAGCAGCTGTAGGGAAAAAAGAGGAGGAGATAAAGGAGAAAATAATTTATTAGACCCTCAAGGCCCTTTGAAAGTGTAAACACAGTTTGTGTCATATCTCACTGCCCATAAGCTAACAAGTACAGTACTGTTTTATGTGATAAGAGATACGAGCTGTTTGACCCAAATCACATTTGATTAGATTAAATGTATGTGTGTGTCCACAAGTGCTCTATGAGTCTTCAAAAATGATGTAATACAGGGGCGAGGGATTTATATATACGAGTATCAATCTGATACCATTTAACTTTAAATTCAACTGGCTGAGGTGAAAAATAAATCCCTCTCAGCATCTTAACATGTATTTTGTATAATAAGTGTATTTAGTGTTAATTTGTGTAATTAAATAGTTATCTTTCTCACTCCTCTCCTCTTCTTCCTCCTCTTCATCCATGGATATCTGATCAATAGAGGGAAGTTCCTGAAAAAAAAAAGACATATCAGTACCATCAAGTTCTCAGTGTCATCTTTTTATTTCTAATTTCTAATTTCTCTGACTTTTTTTTGGCACAGCACTGTTTCTATAAAAATGACTCCATCAGCTCCAGAGAGAGTAAATAAGCTCCTACCGAAGTCCTGGCATTGCTGGCGGAGCTTCTCCCCGACACAGTGGCTGGTGATTGTCTGAAGGACGTTCCCTCTGAAGATCTTAAATACAATTAAATACTTTAAAATATATATATTTTCATTATTTTCATTGAATTTGAACACATTTTAAGTAGAGGTAAAATGTATTGATACTAAGAAAGTATAAGATCTACAACATATTTAATCAGGTAATCATTTATTTTTATGTTTTTGGCTCGATGAAGAAGCTATTTGCTTTTTTCTTGTGTTTTAGGGACATCAAGCTTGAAAAATAGATTTTTAAAAGTAAAAATATAATCAACAACTTACTTCCTAGCTGGTAAATGAAAGGGTGCGATCAGTCTTGGCTCAGGTGTCAGATGGGGTGTGCCTGGGTAAAGGTCAGGTGACCTCCCGGTGGATCGCTTCCTGTGTGTCGACTGACGAGTGGCTTGTGGTTTCACAGACACGGTTTGCTCTGGCCAAATGTTCTGTGAACTCTTCTGCTTGACAGGTGGAGGCCGAGGCTGTAAACAGTTTGAATACTGGTCGAGAACCTGGATTGAATACTTGAAAACACACAGTTTCAGCTGCGTAAACCTTACCCAAGCTTTTGTTTCCTTCTGCGCCACTTTGGTTTCTCTTGGCTCAAGTAGCTGAGTCTGAGGTGAAGCAAAGAAAAACGGGCCTTAAGCAACCAAACACACTGATTTTTGAGAACATGTTTAACCTAAGCTCCTCTGACTTTTTAAAAATAAAAGTAAAAGTATTTTTAGATAAGGATTATATTTGCCTTCACTCTGGGCTTGGCTACCGGCCTCTGTGACACCGCAGTTTCCTCTTTCTTCCTCTCCACCTGCTCAGTGCTTTCCATTGCGCTGCCCTGCATGTCTGCTTCCTTCCTCTGTTTGCCCAGCGGGGTGTCTGCTGGTGGCTGGAAGGGGTACTTCCATTTTATCATAATCCTGACCATACCCCGAGGCGCACCAGCTGGATCTCTCAGAACGTAGTCACCTGGCAGGACAGAGAGAGAACATTTTCATGTTGCTGAATGAGTCACGTCAGACTAAATGTTTTGTTTCTTGACTACTTCTAAAGTGCTTGATGCCACTTTGACTGAGAGATGGAGATGAATGCTGTCGTCATTTACTGGCAGAGGTGGGTAGTAACGAGTTACATTTACTCCATTACATTTACTTAAGTAACATTTTGAAAAAAATGTACTTCTAGGAGTAGTTTTACTGCACCATACTTTTTACTTTTGCTTGAGTAGATTTGTGAAGAAGAAACGCTTCTTACTCTGCTACATTGGACAACACTCGACTGTTGTTCTTTTTTGTTGTTTCACATGCACATAACTTAATATCAAACCAACCCACCAACCAATGTAAGAGCTAGAAGAAAGCAAATAAAGAACAAGAGAACAAAAAAAAACATGTAGGACTTTATTTAAACCACAACAAGCTAAATATATATAAGCAGAGTTTTGTCTAACTTAACACCTTGTTTTTATCTCCTTTACCGTTTCTCTCTTGTATAATTTCTAGCATCAAGTGGATGTACTGCGATTGTTGGCCGTCCTTTCAAAATAAAACTTCCATTTTAATAGGAAATTATAAAATAAAAGCGATCACCTAAATGAAAACCCTAACCACACAGTGTGTTGATGTCATTTACACCACTTGAAAGATTTTTCACAAACTATTATTGAGTTTTTGTGTATTGTTAAAAATGTTCTTTTAAACAAAGGGTAAATCTAAAATAGTGATCTCACTGTCAAAGCAGACCTTGTGAAATGTTTGGATGAATTAAGATCAAACATTAAAATCTAGTCCACACATGTCAAGTGAAATTATAATCAATATTTTACAATAATTCATGGCAGCTGGACTTCTTTTTTGGTAGGTTGAAGCTACTTGGATGAGTAGTGAAACGTTTCAACCTAAAAAGAAAGAAACCCAGTTGCCATTCAACTTTAAGATATCCTGACACGTAGGCACGTAGTGAATGAATAAACACATGAGAAATGGTGCAGTTCAAACATACATACGTTAGTCAGTGTAGGTGTTGGTTTCAAAAGCTTTATATTGTGAGAAAGTGAGATTTGTAAATTTGTGTTTCTTGTGCCTTAATTTGTTATTTTGTAAAGATGTTATTTATTTTTACTAATTTAATTTTATTATTTAGAAATACCAGAATTTGCACATTATTTTATTAATAATATTATTAATAATATTATTTTATTTATTATTAAAAAATAAATAAATCATACATTACAATCAAACAGTTACTCACTACTTGAGTAGTCTTTTCACTGAATACGTTTTACTCTTACTTGTGTAATGTTTTTTAATGACTAGTTTATACTTCTACTTGAGCATACTCTTACTTGAGTACAATTTTTGGCTACTCTACCCACGTCTGTTTCTAGTGTGTATTTACTGTTTTTCTCTCTCACCTCTGGTCTCTCTGCCTGTAGCCAAGGCTCGCAGTGGGATGGGGGTCTTGGCCAGATATGTTGGTGGTATCTGGTCATCGCTGTCATCAAACACATACACCCAAAGACTACTAGACCTGGACAGATGTGCAATTGAAATATTTAAAAAAATATTTTGTAGAAACAGTAAATCTGTAGAATTAGTATAGTAACTGTAAGAGCTGATTTTTGTGCTCAAACACTATACCTCAAGTAGTGCAACACATCTGTTGTCACCGCCAGTGGGTAGCTGGTGGTATCACTGAACACTGGGTCTGTGGTGCACTGAACAATCTGAGAGACATGAGGTGGCAGATCGTAGAACCTGTATGTCAGGTAGGCATCAGGCAGGAGTCCAGGCCAGCGAGCCTTAAGGCCCACGCAGCGCTCCAACGTAACCACCAACTCATTCGGGATCCCTCCACCATAGTCATGTAATTCCTGCGGCAGTTAAATAATGTAATTTTATCAAAATGATGAAAAAACAGCCAAAATATTGCTTCTAGAAAGACATTAAGAAAACAAAACCAGAACTGCTCATCACAGCATATCACTACAATAAAATGAGAAAATGTGTCTGTTTTTTGAGTAAAGAGCTCCTTTAATTATAAAGATTATACTCCCTTCCTGAAAAGGCAGTATGTACCCACAGCTTACACATAAATACAATACAAGCTAAGAGGCTGAATGTTTCCTTTGTGGACCCAACATTTCAGTATCATTTAACCAAGATTTAACCAAGAACAGCGATAACAATGTTTTACTGCACCTCACGACTGTCTTGCCAGTCATAAAAGGTCTGCATGTGACTCCTCTGTGTCACTGTTGTCCTGTCTACTGGTCTCTCCATCACAGTGTCCACAGGTTCTGCAGGAGGGAACAGGCGCACCCAGAAATCCACAACACCAACTGTCTCACCTTCAGGGCCTTGAAGATACACAGACAGACAAATTGTTGGACATGAGTTGATGCCAAACCCAAGCAGTAAATGTATTGTTCAGGTACAGAATGTTTTCATATCATGTGAAAGATGGTAACACATCAAACATCATCAACATCAAATTCTGTATGTATCCAATATTACTCACCTGTGATATTGACACATGCACCAATACGTTCCCCTCTCCTCTCCATGGCACCTATGAGAGACATCTGCCCACTTCCATGGGTCACAAACCTGACCCCTCCTAATGCCTGGTGGAGCTCCACTCTGACCTTTGACCCCTGACCTCCCAGCCTGCCCAGATCGCCAGCTGTTAGAGCGTAGCGGGATGTGAAGCCATAGTTGGGCTGGCTGCCTGACACCAGAGGAGTTGAGTGTACTTCAAAGTCCAGGAAGCTGTAGGTGCAGAAGGTCACAATGTCGGCACCTCTGTCCACTCCTGGGTGGATGATGCCCATACTCCTAAGTCCTGCTGGAGTAAATGTAGCAGTCTGGAGGTGCAAAAACAACACATATCAGCTGTCTGTGAGACTTTGCATTTTTCATGATGAGCCTCAGAATCTGAGTTTCCACCTTAAGGTGAATCTCCAACATTGACTCCCCAGCCCTCAGCTGAGAAAAAGACATGTCATCCTCAATGGGCTGTACCACCTCTTGATCTCCGGCTGGCCAGGTGTACTGTACTGGTATGGTACGTTTGTAGTTCCTGGGACTGTATGCCAACTCCTTCAGCTGAGCTGTAGAGCAGAAAAAGGAAAATAAACAGTGTTAAGAAGCCGAAGGTTGCACATTTTAACATTTTTGCTGATTATCCTAACAAACTGAATAAAAAAAACTTCCCTGCATGTCAATCAGTCAGCCTTTGCTGTGGCTGTTGTTCTTACCTTGTAATGTGTTGATCTGCAGTGCTCTTTTTGCTAAAAGTTTATCTTTCTCTGCTATCCTTCTCTTGCTCTCCTCGCTTCCTCTCTCCATCTTCTGACTGACTGTGTTCAACTCTTCCTTGGGGTTAAAACGTAAACGGAAAAATCAGAGACAGATGGTAATCATAACTTTATCAGTGATGATTGGAATTCAGTCTTGTGCCTACGTGCGCTTACTTTCAAGTCTTTGCTAATTCTGTGCTCCAGGAGCAGAAGGTTTCTGGTTTTCTGTAACTCCAGTACAGTCTCAGCGTGCAGCGCCTGGATGTTTATCAGCTCACGGGGTGAATCCGCCACCTTCCCATCAGCTAAGAGGAAACGCAGACCCTCCCTGCTCTCCTGCTGCATCCTAAACGCCTGTAGATGGAGGGAGAACATGACCAAGAGGTTTAGAGAGGTTTAGTTTACTCATTTAAAACAGTACTAATGGAGGCAGGAGAGAATGCAAACCTTGATCTGCAAAAGAGTTTCACTGAGCTCCTCAACGCTCATGTCAAACTCCTAGAACAAAGGAAGAAGAGAAGAAGAAATCTGCATCAGGAGATGTGCCAAAAACAGAGAAACACACAAGATACTGTTGTGTGGGAATGAATTATTCAGGTTTTTATCTGTGACCTTGGTGACAGAGTCCAGTCTCTCCTGCAGAGCAGAGTTCTGCTGCCTGTACTGGAGAACCTCCTGTTCTAGATGATCTCGCTTGTCCCTCATCATCACAGAGAACTCTACATGAAAAACACAAGACATAAGACACTCTTGGAAATCTTTTAATGCTTTTTAGAGGTGTTCGATGTCTTGTCAGATCTTCAGTGATCGAACTGAATCTCCTACCTCTTTCACGCTCCCTCTGCTCCTCTAACATCTCCTTCTCTTGTCTCAGTTTCTCCTTCTCCAGTTCCAGCCTGCCTCTCTCATTCCTCTCTACTTGCAGCATTTCCTCCAGTCTCTGGACATTGTTCCTGTAGACATCTCTTGCTACCTCCTCCCTCTCCTGATCCACTTCTGTCTTTTTTCCCGCCTGGCCATCATGGTTGATTTGGGCAGATAAAGTACTACAAAACAGGATAAGGTGATACAAGGTGAGATACAGACATCACTGTCAAATGTTGAGAGGATATTTGATTCATTGAATAAGTACGTATTTTTTCAGAGAGTCTCATCTTAATGTAGTTTCAGAAAATTAACTCCTACCTTTCAAGTAGAGTGTCATAATTGTCTTTTATCAGATCCCTCTCGCCCTCCAGGTCTGATATCCTTTCCTGTAGCTGAAAGAGTAAAAATAAACTTCTTTTGTTCTAGAGTCACGTGATCTCTGTTACAATTAAACTTCTGCCTCTTATCTGTAATGTCGTCTCTTAGTTCGGATGTCTACATGCAGATTCAGATGTCGTACTTTCTCCAGGGTCTGTAGAGACAGGTTGGTGGTGGTAAGTTGCCCCTCCAGCGCCAGCACTCTCTGTCTCTCCTGCTTCAGCTGTTCAGTCAGCTCCTCCACCTTCTCCAGCAGAGCTTGTTGGCTTTCCTTCAGTGACCTCTGACTCTGAGGTGAAAACATGACCCACTCACTATCAATCTGATGTCTTGTAGCAAAATATTAGTTGAGCATTGTTTGTGCCAAGGTTTTTACCTCTTCTAGCTGATTCTCACACGCCTGAAAAGAAAGAAAACTGTTTTTCTTTTGTGGATCATCAAATGATTTATTTACTCAAATAAATGTATTGAGCACAGAATAATTAATTCATTAATTAATAAGAAATCCCATCTTACTTCTCGCAGGTCATTGAACTTCTCCTGGGCGACTCTCAGTGCTGTGCTCTTTTCTGAAAGCTGTTTTTGTAGACGGATCACATCTATATTCTCTCTGATAGTTATTCTAATAGAAAAATAAGACACCAGAGCATAATTTGATATTTTAAAATAACACGATTGTTTTAGATGCAGTTGTAGCCTTAGTTACATAAATCTACTGGCGGAAGGGTCAATATAATGCACGACTTCACTGATGTGATGTGTCAGTATTAGGGCAGAAATATCACTGTGAGCAACAGGAATCAAAACATTTCTGCTGTATTTACAGTGGAGGATCTAGGAAATTGTACATGGGGGGGTAAGGGAGTGGCAAGAGGTCTAGGCAGGGTGGCAATGCTGGACCTCCTCAGTGAAGTATGTGAAAATGGAATCAACAAAATATCCACAAATACACTTTAAACTATTTAATGTATCATCACCTCTGCTAAGAAAACAAAGAGAATTTTTAGGTATAAATGAGAAAAAAGATTTTAAGGACATAAAAGTTGGGGGGGGCAGCTGGTGTGGCAAGGCTCTACAGAAGGGGGGCAGTGGCCCCCCTTTACCCCTCTGTAGATCCGCCCCGTGTATCTACCTGTGTCTGTCGGCCTGTTGCTTCCTCATCTCTCGTGTGGTTCCCTCTATCTCTTTCTCTTTTTCTCTCAGTGTGTCTCTGAGAGCCTGGGCTGTCAGCTCCAGCTCTACCACCCTCACCTGCTCTGGCACACTGCACATGCTGGACGGGAGAGGTCAAGATGGAGGTATGGGGTAGTTTAGGATACAGGTGTCACATGGGTAGTGGGACGAAAGGAGAATAATGAGATGATCGGAGGTTTGCATGAGGGGCAGAAAGGTTAAGGGTGTGTAAAATTGATGTTTATGGTTTGGTTATTCATATTACACACTGAACGCTTACAATTTCTCCATCTCCGCTCTACTATCATCCAAAGTGGGGCCGTAGCGAGGTGGGGCTGTCTGAGCTGCTCTCCTTACTCCAGCCTCCACTTCCATAGTTTTACCTGTCAAGACAGGATGGAGGATGACTACATATTGAAAGGAAAGTCCCTCTTGACTGCTTTTATGTGCTTGAATTTTGTTGTGCAACACACACCTTTGCTGTACTTGTATGGCATGCGTCCCCCCAGGTCCATAATGTGCTGCTTGGCCAGAGTGAGTTTGTTCTGTAGCACCCCTTTCTGGCTTTCCAACGTAGCAACACGGGCTTCTAGCTCCTGGATGGTGTCCTCCATGTCCCTCTCCTTCACACCACTGGAGCCAGGAGGGGCCTGTCGAAGACGCATCAGCCTGGTTGACATCCTAAAGCGAAGAGGAGGAGGTTGAAGCACAGCATCATCATACATCTCTTCATCTTTTTTGTGCTCAAATGTTTGCTGTGGTCATTAGGTATGTGTCAACGTTGTTTCTGTGCGTGTGTTTTACCTGCGCAGCCTCTGCTCCTGTGTACGCGTGTGTTGTTTTAGCATACTGTTTTCCTCCTGTAGTCGAAGACACAGGTCCTCCAGGTGCTCCCTGGGAAACCGAAACAAGTGCTGAGGATCTGCTGAAGAGAGACAGAGAAACAGAGACTTTCTATGTATGTTATATTCATAGATGATTGCTTTTTGTTTGAAATTCTTTCAGGTTGTGTTTTGTATAGTAGCGTTACATTTTGTCTTTATGACATGATGCCTCTTCCATGGCTTCACATCACGCAGGGTATCTGAGGAAACAACAGGTGACAATTACAGAAGGTGCATCTATGAACACACAAATGCAAACAAATTCACTTGTATTCTAGAAATCACAAGGACTTACATTATGTGACAGGTTAATACAATTGTCATTGCACAGCATTTTAACACACTTGTCCCCTAAAATAGTAATAAAATAAACTTGGCTACACCATCAAGTTGTGGCCATGACATTTAATCTTTAAAACACATGAAATAAATAATAATAAAAAAAGTGAATGTACAAATTATAGCGATCATTGAAACACAAACACAAACCTGGCACTGTTGGCATCAGTCCCCCCCTCAACAGTCCAACATCTCTGACTGGGAGGTCTCCGGCTGTCTCGTCCATCACTGGTGACATCACACCTCTCCACTCAGACTTGGCCAAAAAATGAAAACTCAGAAACCTCTTGTGTTTGTGATATCACCTGAGCAAACGTGCCATACCGATATCCACTGCTGGTTCACTGGCTTTCACTCAAGAGAAAGTATGAACTACAATGAACAAAAAAATGGTTTATTTATTTATTTATTTAAAATTTTCTAGGATCACAGTGAAACAGAAAACTTTATGATCATAACGTGTTACATTTACACTTTGCATTTACAGAGCCTTAAAACATGATTCCTTTCCTATCTTTAACCTTTATGCCCACTTGTCAAAACAGCATAAAATCACTACCTTTACATTCTGTACACACTTTTTACAACCTGGTCTATCCTGAGTGGTGCTGTTTCAGTTTTACTACAAATCATCCACATTTGATAATTTGATATTTTCGGGTCTACACTGCTGTTCTGTTATTTAGAAAAAGTAGGGCTCATACTGGTGGTGACAATACCCTCCCACAATATCAGGCATCAAACCCGGAAAACTATTGACTTACCTTTGTTTGCTGGTCATCTAAAGACGTTTGCCTCTGGTGTTGTGTATCTCCTTTAGCCTGTGTCCACTGTAACCTGTTGGCTGAGAGTGTCCGAGTGTGTCTCTGCCCTGTGCTTGGATGACACTAGCTTTAATCCCTCTTCATCCACTCTTCTTCTGGAGCCCCTTTTAGCTCAGTCACGACACATATGTTCCCTGGTTTCAGTTATTTAAAAAATGAATACAACTGTTAAATGATTATTTGTAGTGAGTGTATGTTTCTCTGCATGAATAAAGTTCCACGACATATCTTTTAATAAACAGTGTATAAGTGTATTGTCAACCTACAAGACTCAGTCCTGAAGACCTCAGAACGCCATCTGCCTTGAGGCTAATCCTATCTCTTTGCTAATCTGATTAGCAATCACCAGGCTTTACAATCTAAGACATGATCTGTAGTCAGTTTTGTTCCTATAATAAATAAGTTATTATACAAAGATGCTGGGTCTATTATCTGTACAAAAGGTGTTATTTCTTAAAGGAACATGTATGACAGGACCAAAAGGAGGCAAGGAAAGGAAGGGAGGCTTGATGCACATAAAGTTTAAAGTTTATTGACAGAAGTTTGAAATATATATATAGCCCATGTGTAAAAGTAACTTTTGTTGTGAATGAGACATAAAAATAATGATGATGCATATAATTCCTCCTTTTACTAGATAATTATATACTAGATACTAGATGGTAAAACACTGTTTGGAAGTGTGCTGTAGTTCAAACAAACGTTCATTTTACAAGATCATAAATTTGAAATAGAAAAACATCTATATATCCGGATTGATTATTGACAGAATAAATCAGATTATTTCTTGTTACTAACGTTTTTAGACAGCAAAAAGTGCTTTAAAATATTTGTTCTTACTGCACCATTTTATGCGGAGTAAATAAAGTACCATAAGACAGAAAACAGACTCTGTTTACACAGTACATTATATAGTAATATCATCTAAATCCTCGCCTGAACAGACTTCACTGACAGGACAAATGATGAGCGGTGATTTGTTGCTGCTGCTGTCACTCATTTCTGGGTTAAAAAAGGGAAACACGACCTCAGTGAAATGAAACTTTGTAAAGGAATAGATGAGTGACTTGGCCTTGGCATCATAAAAGGACACTGTCCCGTCCTCATAATCCAAAAAAATACCAACAATTTGTGGCCTCTGAGAGGGACACAGCAGCTCTGCATGTCCTGCACATGCCCGGTACTCATTTCCCTTTCTCAAACAAACAGCCCAGTAGCCTTCCTCTGGGCACAGCGTCACCACACCTTTCCGGTTGACAGACTGTTGAGCTACACCCAAGTCCCACGCTGTCTTGTCCCCTACGTCGACCTCCCAGTAGTGCCTCCCTGTGGTGAAACCCTGAATAGCAAGAGAGCTTCAGGTGACTGACAGATAGAAATAATGTTACATAGGGATAAATTCTGAAAAAAAAAAAGTTTATTTACCCTTGTGGCAAGGACACATGGTGCTGTGTCAAAACGCTCCGGTGTGTCCACCAGGTTCTGTTCTACATCTCCATCCCAGACCTGTCTACCATCCTGTGACAGAACGAGCCAGGGGTTGGCTGTTCTGGGGTCCAGACGAACTTCAGCTTGTGGACAGACACAGTTTATATGGATCTTTAACTTCATTTATATTGATTTGAAATAAATTTCCCTTTTTCTACTCAGATTAAATAATTCTTCTTAATTTTAGTGCAGTCTGTATGGTATGTATGACACAGCATGCTTTTTTCAACCTACCATACCATACCGTACCTGCATATGGCTGGATCTTCTCATGTTCTGTAAATTATAGGAACAGATAATCAAACATCAGATAAAATTAAATCAAACATGAAATAGAAAATAGCTGTGCTATAGTGCAAAGAAATGAGGAGTCTTCTCAAAAGTTTACCTTGGATTGAAAGCTTTTTTAAAGCCAGCTGAAGCTGCTCTTCAATTTTGGCCACTGCTCTCCTTACGATCCCCAAACATGTGTCTGAATGCACAGTGATGTCAGAGCAGGCTTTGGCAGCTGGAGGAGAACTCAGAGCTGAAAACATCTGTTGTAACAAAGTCAAACGACAGAGAAATGGCTTTAAAGCAGAGGTGAGACTGGCAGACTCTAGATGGACGAGATAAAATTAAAAGAGAAGGAATAAAATCAAGAACTTAGCGCATCAGTCCAAGTCAACTCCCAACCTGCAGAAGATGGATGTGGTCCTCAGTGTGTGAAAGCTGCTCCATCTCACTTCTCTTCCTCTCCAGCTCTGTGATTTCCAGCTGCAGCTCTGCGATCAGCCTCTCTGCCCTCTCCTCTGCCGCGACCTGCTTCCTCTGGATCATTTCCATCAGCTCGGCCTGACTTCTCTCCATGGAAAGAAACAGAATGGTGAAGATCTCCACGCTTTCCTCAATGTCCCTCTGTGAGTTTTCCTGGAGGCAATAAATAAGAAAAAATGTACCTTCTAGTCTGAATAGTGCCCTATTCTTACATGCTTTTGGGTAATTTTTGTAGTTGTTTGATTGTAACACAGAATAACACATTTTAAATGCTGCTAAAATGGCCTGGTTTAGGCTTTTCTTTGATCATCTCACTTTACTAATTTCCACAGAGTGTTTGATCTCCTCCACTTTCAGCAGTCTGTCCTGGATCATCTGCTGGACATCATCCTCTATCTTTTTCATCTGTGCCTGAACATCACAACAGGAAATAAAACCAAAACTAGAATTAAAGTCTATCAGCTGCCAAAGTATTTGATGGAATGACTGATAATGCAAAATGATGAAGAAGAACCTCACCTTCTTCTCCTGACTCTCTCGCTCCACTGGGACGATGTCGTGACAGCGGTGATCGGTCTCTGTGCACAGCACACACACGCACCTCTGGTCGCTCCTGCAAAACAGCTCCAGGAGGCGCTGATGCCTTTTACACATCCTGTTCTCCAGCATGGCCACAGGTTCGATCAGCTTGTGAATCCTCAAAGTAGCAACTCTCAGGTGAGGCTCCAAGTGACTCTCACAGTATGAGGTGAGACACACGAGGCAGGACTTCAGGGCTTTTCTTTGCTTACCAGTGCACACGTCACAACATATGGATTTTCCTCCTGCCATTGATAATACGCCGTTCTGCCTTTTATTCCGAATCTGTTCTGACATTTCTTTGGCGAATGAATTTTCACAAAGCTCTGGGCGGCCCTCAAACATGGTGTCACATTTGGGACAGCTGATGGCAGCACTGTCGTCCCAGTGCGACGTGATGCAGGTGAAGCAGAAGCTGTGTCCACAGGGGATGGAGACGGGCTCAGAGAAAACATCCTGACAGATGCAACACTGAAACTGGATCTCTGACAACATAACGCTGGGGGAAGCCATGACCTCAGAAATTAAGTAGGAAGATTCAGCGTTAACTGATTATGAATAAGAAATTAATCATTACATTGTAACATCAGGATAACCTCAAATATGTTTAGCAAACATACAATGTAGGCCACAGAATTGTTTAGGACTTTTGTAATCATTCTCTCCGTCACCCAGACACACCTGAGCTTCTTTATCATTAACTTTAAACAACTCAAAACTGCCCACAGGCCAAAGTCCAGCTGCACAGTCACCTGATTCAGCTTCTCACTCATTCTGTTCAGGTCAGCTATAAACACCGGATTCTTTAACTAAATACACTCATTAAAAACTATCACGCTGGCTTCTTTCCACTCACTGTAATTCATTATTCTAACAGTGTTTTGACATAGTACAATCACTACAGCAGAGGATCAAGACTGATAGCTTCTAATGTAAGTCACCTTCAATAGAAAGATCATTTAAATTACTGCATTTGTTTGATCAATAAACGGAAACATAACCTTAAAAAATAATATTGTTTTGTCTTACCTGGTTGATCAATGTGAAAAGTTGACCTCTAAGGTAGCAAAGACAAACACTGGTGCTGCTGCGGGGAAGACAAAGTCCTCCCAATTTCACTGATACCACTCCCTCTGGGAAAGCTTTTCAATACACTGTTCCATGGTGGGAGGAGTAATGTCTAGATCAAATGCCTTACTGGTTTGTATTGTGTCTTGTATAATGATATTGTATTTGTATTGTTTTGTACTGGCTGGAACAAACAAATATTTGAATACAGCATTTCTCACTTTCAAGACTCATCTCAAGTGAAAAGAAACACAAATTTATATTCACATCCACAAAACTCACTCAACGCACTTGGCTTATGACAAATTTACATAAAACCATGGGCACAAGGATAACAAATTGGAGACTGAAATACATCATTTTA
>JAUBNQ010000010.1:12445616-12460351 GCA_032353495.1 Ctenopoma kingsleyae | reverse complement strand
TTCATGCATGAGTCAAAGTGTGACCACGGCACAGAGGCATAAACATCAATTATTGATACTGTCTTTTGTTTATGTTTGCAAAACCAGAATCTAAAATCTAAAAGTTTCTGTGTTTTAGCCTCATTACACTTCTTGGCTACAACACACACACACACACACACACACACACACAACCTCCTCCACAGACCAAGAAAAGGATTTAGGTGCATATCCACCCACATGCATATGGAACTGCAGGAGAAACACACACATACAATCATTATCACCAACTCTCTTTATTTCATTTCTTGAACATTCAAGATTCAGAAAACTTCATTAATATCAGAGGGGAATTGTTTTTATTTCTCATTCTCAGAAGCGTTTTATCATAGCCGTTTTAAAGGAGCAGTAGTTAACATTTTTATTGTCTCTTCTCAAGTTTTGATTAATGACGTGTCAAAATAGAGGTGCAATCAAATGACATCATATGTAGACGTAACTTACTCCACCGGTTTGGAAACTTGGGCTGAACACTGGTGTAGTGTGCTTTGTTGCATTTGTTGCTCATTCATCCAGTTTGTGTCAGACTTTCCACCTTTCTGAGAACAGGTCTATTTAAACAAAGACAAGTCACTGACACATCTGCATGCAAGTGACACAACAAAGCTATTCAGTGAAATACGTGACTTTCTTAAACGTGAGCAAACTGTGACACACGTTCGTCCGTCCAGACAACATTTTTCTCCTGCGGCTGTCTGTTCAGTCAAAGCACCTGTACGTGTTGACAGCTGATGATGATTAGTGGCAAAGCCTGTTCCTCAAACCATTCAGCTTCAGTCTTTACTTTTACTTTCCACAGGCAGTAAGGTCATCTCTAGAAAACTGTCTGCGGACTGCCTCGCTGAGGTGGAGGCCGTCCTCCAGCGCCCCCCGCTCATCTGGGATAATCTGCATGCCAATGACTATGACTCCAGACGCCTCTTCCTTGGGCCCTTCAAGGGTCGAGAGCCTCAGCTGAGGAACCACCTTAGAGGCCTGTTACTGAACCCTAACTGCGAGTTTGAGGCCAACTACATCCCACTGCATACGCTGGGGAGCTGGTACAGAGATGGAGAGGAGGGGAGGAAAGGTAAAGGGATCAACTGAGGGAGGGCAGAAGTAGGAATGACGACCATGTCGTGGTATTGTTGTGGTATGCAGTTACAGTTACACTGGTATTGTGTAATAAGGTGTTTTCCAGTTTTAACTACCAGGAAGAAACGTTGCCTGATATTACTTAACATACAAGTTAACTTGAAAGTGAAGCTTGATCTTGTGTCTAGGACAAAGTCACTCTTACCTTCACTAGTCACAGAAAAGTGCCTCTGTTTACAGAAATTGTTTGATCATAGCTAGTTTATATAGCATAGTTTATTATGTTGATCTATTTCTAGTTTATTGTAAATTGATCTTGCATCACCTTAATTTGACATTCAGTTTTTATTTTTTGCATTTAATTTACTGTGAGGGTGAAATTCATGAGAGTGCAGCCAGAAAAAGAAAGAAGAAAGAAAAAGGGAATTGGATGGAAAACTGTAGGAGAGAGAACCACTGTAGCGTGACATGTTGTTCTGAAGACTAAGCTGGGGGAGAGGTGGTGACGGGGGAGTACTTTAATTGTGTGGTGTGATGAAGGAAGAAATGAGAAGAGAGGAAGGTCCCTCTGGAGAAATAGACTTTAAGGGAGGGGATGAGAGAAGAGATGAAGGGCAGCCCGAGGCCTGTGATGTGGATGGAAATGGAAGAGGAATTTTTAACGACTGCATAAAAGGGAGGGGAATGAGATGTGTTGGTAGTATCGGATTGAGATTTCATGTGCAGGCAGTTACAAATTAACAACAATAAATTACAACAATAATTACAGATTCCATGTTTTTGTATTAGTCCTGTAGAAATAAATAAATTAGTCCTGTAGACCAGCGAACACAATTATATCAC
The DNA here is from genome assembly GCA_032353495.1 of Ctenopoma kingsleyae. Taxonomy (NCBI): domain Eukaryota; kingdom Metazoa; phylum Chordata; class Actinopteri; order Anabantiformes; family Anabantidae; genus Ctenopoma; species Ctenopoma kingsleyae. The sequence continues at coordinate 12,458,395 of JAUBNQ010000010.1, read as the reverse complement.
GTATTATTGTACATAAAGCAGATGTAAAACAGTATTTGTGGTGTGTGTATATAAATATATTTAGGATGTACTGTAACACTGTGTTGTATATACTCTAGATGAGGAGTGTGAGTACTGTCCTGACAGAGCTCTTTCTGCTGCACTATATGACTGGATGGAAGAACTCAACCAACCATTACAAGCAGGTGAAAAATTATGACTTGTCCTTGTACAGTCGACTTCACCTCACACATATTCTTAGGATGTCCCAACTCTCTTGAGGTCATTTCACAACATCCCTATTTGCCCCTCAGCCCAACAGAGAGACGTTCACAACAGAAGTACTAAGAATGTAGCTGAGTTGCAGCAGTTCTGTGAGGAAGAAATAAATTAACAAGATATATTAATTAGAAATATTGTGTTTGTTGATATTTGTTATATTGGTGAAGATCAGATCACGTTTTATGAAGAAATTATGCGGAAAACCAGCAAATTGCCACTGCACATTATTTCCTCCAACACAAATTAAAGATCTACTGTATATTGACCACAGTAATATATTTGTATTTAAAAATGTAACCTTTATTTTTAAATCATTTTAGGTCGGCAGAGCACACGAGCAGAGCAACGATCCTCTGCACCATCGTTTCGCTGCAAAACTCCAGACACATCCGACAGCTCTTCCACATTCAGAGGGACCTGTGCTGTGGCCAAACTCCCTGTTTTCCCCTTGAACTCCAGTTCACCCCCACCATCACCAACTAAGGTCAAAGGGGAGAGGGAGGGACAAGAGGGGGAGAAAAAGAGGTCAAACCAGCCTAGTCAACTCAATCTCCAACCTCCAGGTTTCCGGCCTGGAGCACCTTCAGGTGGAAGTCGGGCACAGAAGGCCCAGGGTCGGGGGCCCTGTGGTGGAAAGGGCCTTCTAAGTGAGTCCCAGGTGCGGCTGCTGGTTGGTCTTCATTATCTGCCCCACGAACATGGCCCATCTGCTCAGAAACTGTTACAGGATCTGACCTGGCTAAAAGCAAACTGCCACCTGGTCAGCGCTAACAACAAGAAGACACCACCACAGAAGGTTGGTGTTTGTTCTGTGTGGATTTCTTGTTGGTGAAAACAGAGTTTGTGTATGTCTTACCCTGGCCTTTTCCTTGTCTCTAGACTGACGAGTGGCGAGGCAGGGCCTCCAGGTTCCTGTCTCTGTGTGAAGAGATAGCCCAGCTCCACTGCAGCGTGGTGGGTGGGGCCAACAGGGCTGTGCTCTATGACCTGTACCCTTATGTGTGGGACCTGAGGAACACGGCTTTGGTGGCAAAGGCCTTCATATGTTGGCTGGGTAAGAGTGTAGAGAGATGGTATACAATACAACTATACTGTGCTATTCTCTGATGTTCTTATGCTGTTTGCTATATTAGAGTGTACTCTGCCATGCTCTGATACTGTACACTTTACTGTAGAGGACTGTAGTATAGTGGTACCAGTACCATAGCAGTACCAATACTTATGTACTATGTCTTGTAGTGTTTCTAAAGAAACAATACTATACCATAGTATGTAGAATTATTTTTGTTACAAGAGAGGACAACTGGAAGAACTGGAGAGTTGCGTCAGTAGTGCGCGTTGCGGTCTCATTTTAATAAACTGTCTCTTTTGTTACACTTCCCCCTCACCCACTCACCTACCTCAATCAGATGGACGCGTGTTGAGTGACAGCTCCACCCTCGGCTCCTGGAAGAACTGCTTCCACTGTGAGTAGGCATGACTGTTTGGCTCTCTGTTCGTGCCTAACTACCACACATCATTCTTATCTTAAGTAAATTCCCACTGTGCACTCGTGATAAATCATTATGTCTTAGCACTGGCTCGGTGGAACTGGAGAAGTTCTGCTTCAAATAGTAAAACATTAAATGTGAAAAAAGAAGTTAATACCATCCAGCATGTCTTAAGGAGCTGTAGTGATGTTAAACATAGACCGTTTATGCTTGCATGAATATTTAAAGCTATTTTCACTGTGCAGTCATTTTCCATCCCCACTGATATATTTTGTTGCATTTTATTGGCCCTAAGCACATGATGTCACTACACTGACATGTGGTTCTTGTGTCGGCTAGGGTGTGGGAAGACCACAGGGGCGGACGTACTGGGAGTAGAATCAGAGCCATGGGTGTTCAAAGGGGGTGTGTCTGGAGAGGTGCAGGTACGTAATGTGTCTTTTCTTTTTTTCATATTATGTATCTTGGTGGTTTCAACCTTTTTATAACACATAATGCATGTATGTATGTGTGTGTGTTTAGATGCTTCTCCCAATAGGCAGCAGCAGTGAACTCTTCACTCATCCTCCACCTCTTTTTCCTACCTCTCGTCTCTACAACATCAGGCCCTATCACAGCAAGGACAAGGTAGAAGAAATCACACCCACGTACAGTATATTATTACTTCACACTTAAAACCAGGATGAAGCCACTGCATCACCTGCACATGTTTTTACATAATCCAGACACTGACTCAGTTATAGAAAGTCATGAAAAATTTATGGAATTTTCAATCAGTGAAAATTCAAAGAGAAATGCAGCAAAATCAAACATTATAAAAAAAAATCCTGATTGTTCAGTGCGCTGTAAATTTTAGTTTGACATTTGTTCACTGTGTTTGGGGAAACATATGACCTGGTAGATGTTTACATGAAATTACAGCCATCTCTCCAAGCATGTTTTAAAATGATAATTGTGTGTGTGTGTGTCTGTGTGTGTGTGTGTGTGTAGGTAGAGTTGTATCGAATGGTCCGCCAGCTTCACCTGAGGACTCAGGGTGGTCAAGAGTCCAGTGCAGCTCACCCAGATGTCATAGGTGACAGGTGTGTGCTTAAGAGAAGGAAATCTTCTGCATGTAACATCATTTCCACAATTTATATTCATCACTTTAGACCAATATATTCAAATATTTTAAAGTATAGTAGTGAAGTGATGTCTTTTCATTCCTCTAGATGTCTCGGACCGTGTCTGGCATTGTGCCCTGAGTACAGCTTCATCCTGGAAGATGAGCTGGGCCTATGTGGCTGTGTGTTGGGTGTCTTGGATGTTCGCTCCTTTGCCAAGCGTTGCCAGGCCAGCTGGATGCCAGCCATGAGGGACAAATATCCACCCAAAGGAGGAAATACACCGGTGAATAAGAGAAGTAGAAGAAGCATTGAATAACCCTTTTTTACCCTTTCTCAAGAGCTCAGCAGTGTACAACACAGAAAGACACGCATACCCAACACACTGGTAAATTTATACACACAAATGTTCGGACTCATCAGTACCCGCAGTCACACCATCTGGATCCCTCTGTGGCGGCTTTATAACCCACTGGGAAGTAGGTAGCACACACAGGTAAACAAAGCAAATAAAGCACACACAAACATGCACAGTATGTTTTAAGTGTCTTTGTTGAAAATGAGAGGACATACCATAAACACACATTTTACAGTGCGGCTGTTTACCATCATGACAACCACTTCGGTGATTTTAGACAAAGAGCCAAACAGAATCAGTGGTGAGTAACAGAAACAGTCACTTCCTGGCATCTGTGGAGGATTTATCTACCCACTCTCTGCGTCACACAGACAGTCCTACTTTGGATGACTATTGTTCATGCTGCAGACCCAGGTGAACACATTTTACAGTTGAAGGACTCACTGTTTATCCAAATTTCGTATGTCCAAACAGAGTTGGTAAATGTTTTAAAGGCATCTGTTCTTCACTTGACTTCTCAAAGGAGCATAGGAACATTGTTTTCTCTAATCAGTTAGGTCTTTTCTTACTGATGTGTATGGACAACTCTGCCTTAAAATGTAATTTATGAATTGAAAGTTAGGCAGAGAAATCCTCCCTGTTAGAAATTTACGAGTTTCTCAAACAGAAAGCACATTAGACTCTTTAGGCTGCGTCTACAAAATAAAAGCTGCTCATACAGCAGAGACTGCGTTGATCTATGCTCAAAATAAATGTGGAGAAATTTATGATGATGATTCGTTTTTAAAGTGTCTGTTTAAATGCTATTGTTAATATTAGGTAGCTGGGCATCATCAAGGTCTAACAAGTTAAAGATGCAATGTCCTTTGCTTTCCTCTGTGTAGGACTTGATCCAGCTGATGGAGGAGGACCAGGGTGAGTACCCAGACTCCCTCCTCTATCACTTCCCCTCTCAGCTGCGACTTGATGCCATGCCCGAGCTGGTGGACGTCAGCGTGAGCCGCACCCTGCTCACCGCCCTCCTCACTGCGCTCAAGGCCAATGGTAAGGCCAGAGTGACGTGTCTGTCTTTGGGTTACTATTAAAAAAGATACATACTTCATGTCTTAAAAAAAGTGCCTTACTGTGAGAACTTACTGTGGTTATCAGAATGAACTGCTGTGCTCACCGCCTCAAGGCTAAAGAGAAAAGTTAGAGGGTGAGAGAAGAAAAATGTGGATGGGTTGAAGCATTGTCATCATAGCACCTAACTCACTCCACTAATACAGGCAGGATTTAACTGTCAAGCTGCCTGTCCGTGTTTTTACACCATTATATTCAGTACTAATAAAATATTAATTCACCTGCCTGCTAGAGACCTGATGCCAATCCTGAAGTTTAAAATTCTGCTGCTGTTACATTTCTTCCTGACAACCTACCTTAGGCTCAGTGGTGCTGGTTGGTTCATTGTTTTATATCAGTCTCTGACTTTAATTTATGTCGGAGCTGGAGAGCACTGCCTTCACTTAACGTTACGTTTGTGTGTGTAGGTTCTCAGGGTGTGTTCTGCGAGGTGCAGCCAACAGATCGTCAAAGACTGGAGTTCTTGACAAAACTGGGCTTCTTGGAGATCCTCAGAGGAGAAGCCAGGAGCAGAGAGGGAGTGGTGCTGGGGAGGCTGCTCTGAACAGACACATATACAGTACACTCACACGTGGTCAAAAACACAGAGACCGCCAGAAACACACCATGCAGCACTTGTATACACAGAAAGATGTTAGAAATGAATAGCATAAAGGCACCTCAGCTTTGCAAAGAAGCAGGATCTGTATTCTCTCCGTCAAGAGAGAAAACCTTACTTAAGAAACAATCCTGGATTCCTCTGAGTCTGTGTGACAGTAATGGGGATGAACCCTTGGGGAGTGGGGATTTACAAAATATAAAATAAGCTTTGAATTTAAACCTTCTGCAGAGCTTTGCTAATCTTCCTCAGATTCTACCCCGGTCTGAGGATTATAAGATTTAGTTTCAAGCAAGTCAACAACAGAATGGGTGGAGGTGGGAGCAGAGTGTTAGATCACAGCAGCAACAAAGTTGTCGTATGTGTCCTTCAGTCGCGTGCAGCTGCAATCAATATTCAACAATAGAGCTACTTGTATGTGAAAGGGGCCACACAGACAAGTGTCATTTGACTCTGCAGTTCTCTTTAGCTGTGTAGAGCTTTTTACCATTTTTGTTTTTCCCTCCTGCGTCTTTGTACGTTGTTTGTTCAGCGTTGTTTCCGGTCGCCACAAAAAGAATCGGAGAACAAACTTGGACAGTCATGCTTAGTTTTAAGGCCCTGCCTACAAGGTACTACATCCCCACAAAGCTCAGAACTATTGATACAGGTCACCCTTGACCACTGACCTACCTGGAAAATCCTAAACCTATAAAACATGTAATAACAAACAAACAATCCTATGATGTTATATTTTCATAGTAAGCCATGGAAACTACTGGACAGGCAACCAGTAGAGGCTTGTTTTTGTACACATGAAATGAAGAGATATAACTGAGTTTTAGAGATTCTAGTAGGTGTGTTTTGTTTGTGCTAGTTGTTTCCCCCGTCTCCAGTGTTTGTGCTGAGCTAAGCTACATATTTACTGTACTGCAGTAAAGAGTGGAGTGAGACTGGTAACAATTTCCTCATCTCACTGTTGGCAAACTATTCCTTTAAGCAGAAATAGGATAGTCTCCCTCTTTACTTGAGTATTGCTGAGCTGCTCTAGTTGATCTTGTGCTCTGCTCCCTCTGCTTTGTTAATAATTGATCATTTCTTTCTTCAAAGTTACATGAAGATGTGTTTTCTAACTCCTGCTCTGTTGGTTTGATACTGTCTGCCAACACCAGAACAAACCCAGGCATGATGTCACTGTTTACACTTGTTTAGCTTAGATGAATGTTTACATGCATGAAGAGCAAACTGTTGTGTGGCTTTTCACAGAGTAGGATTACATACATGTACTGACATGATGACACAAACATACAATTAGTATTTCAGTAGAATGCTCTAAACGCAGCGGCATTAATGAAGATGTTTTATTGGGCCTTTCTCAGCCTCCATAGCTATAACGTCTTAGGAGTAATAATGAAAAAAAAAATGCAAGTGCATGCACGCTACAGCCATCAGAAACACAACAGAAACAATGCAAATCATAGACATTTCAGATTTTTGGGCATGAAAATAATCATGCTGACGGGAGACACATTAAACACACATGCACACACACATACACACACACACTCCTAAAGTTTACACTTGGTTCAATTGGACATAATGTTAAATACCTCACCTTCATTTCACATCATTTACACAGTTGTTGGATACTGTAAACATCACAGTATGAATGTGGTGTATTTGTGAGATATGCCTTTATTCTGAACCATGATGATCAGACAGACAGACACACACACACACACACACACACACACACACACACACACACACACACACACACACATTCAAAACAGAGGCATGCTAAAAGAAGCACAACAGCACTCACAATCAAATGTTCAACTGAAAGTATGTAGAACTATGAATGTTCATTTTTTGTAATGAAGCTTAAAACACAACGCAACTACTGTTTGTGCAAGTATTTATATTTCTAATTTGTTTTTCCTTTTTTATTATCATGCCTGATAATCACAGCCTGAAAGGCACTTTTGTACATTTCTTATTAGTTACTGACCTTATCACCACTGTCACCACAGCTACTTCATAGTAAAAGACTCAAACTGAATATTATGTCGGCAAAATCCACTGGGATGGGATTGCATGATATAAATATGTTTTTAGAAGAGATGTCATTGTTCGTTGCAGAGGGTTGTCACTTCACCTGTATGGAAAAAACAATCATTTTTTGCCACTACGACATCTAAAAATGTGGGGGTGAATGTGGACATATGTATAAATATAGAAACAACTCTACACAGGCAATTAAAGCACTGTGAAAAAAGACTAATTAATAAACTAGTCTAATTAAGAAATGTGGTATATTAATAATAATAATAATAATAATTGCCTTTAAAGTCGAGGCTTTAGCATCTGATCACCCCGTTCATTTCAGAAACACATTAACTGTCTCTGTGTATTCATTAACTCACTGTTTGCCTGCATTGAAATAAGTACAGTTTTTTTTACACTAAATTCAAGTGCAGTGCTGTGTAGTATGTCTACGCAGGATAATGAAAGGGTTAAAATAATTCCTGTAGAATTCAGTCTGTGTTTTTATTGATGAAAGTAATTTTAACAACAAATGATTTTACTGAACTGATTTGTTGATTTCGTGCCAATTAAAAGATGATTTCTTTCCCTTTAACATTGTGTTTTTTTCTGGCTTTTTAAAAGTTGCTATTGAAATACATATACGCCTGAATGTGAAGCACAAAGACATTTACTGTAATGACACAGGTCACAACACTTTATACAAAACATGTTTGACATGATAAATATAAATATTTAAGCTTGTGAGTAACATTTTAAGCATTGTTGAACACATACTGTCACCTTGTGGGCGAAATGTAGAGTGAGGATGACAGGTGACAAATGAAAGGAAAAACCACCATAAGGTGTTAGGCCACCATATACCACCAGAACAGCTCCAATTAATCAGCCTGTGACCTCTACTAATGGAACTGAACACCATTCTTGCAAATGATTGAGTGTTGAGTCAGGTTGAGGTCTGGCGACTGCGATGCTGTAGCGTAACCTTCACATTTATGTCCTCATCAAACCATTCAGTGTCCACCTCATGTCCCTATAGATGGGGGCACTGTCATCCTGGAAGAAACCACTCCTATCAGGTTAGAAAGTTTTTATCATAGGATAGTGGTGTGACAGTGTTGTGTTGATGATTTTTATAATGAGGGGTTTATGCAGTGAAAGCTTAATATACAATGTCTCTGTTGGTGACTGTTGTTGCTGAAACAGTCTGATCATATCCTGCATTCACCTGTGGAAGATCTGTTCCTCTACTTTTCCTTACATACTGTATAACATTAATACACGACCATCACAGTCAACAAATGCTCGGCCACACATTTCGAACCTGTTTATTGACGCCTTTCCCATAGATCTAAATGCAGATGCCACTTTAGTTACTGTTCCTATTGAAACACCAGCCGGTTGAGTCCTTGAAGCCTCTGTGCCCCCAACAATGAACCCTCTTTCAAAGTTACATTCCTGTTTGCGATCTTGAACTAAAATCAGAATGAACTGGGTCTGCTTAGCATTTGCACACATGCCGCAGAGCGTGATTGGACAATGCACTGCAGCTGTGTGGAAGCATCTGCATTTGCTATATTTCTACACTTATTTATTCAGATTTCACCTTTAATTTATCACCCATCTGCATAATGAAGTCAGGAGTTTAAAGTAATGATGTGTGTGTGTGTGTGTGTGTGTGTGAATTAGCACTAGACATCAGTGCTCTCCCTTTCTGAAGTGTTTCCAGCTTCCCATCGGCTGCGAGAACGCAGGTTGTGTTCCGGTGCCATAACTTGACTCATAGGGATGCGGTATGCTGCTAAACCACCAGTCAGCAACATCAACATGGTTGTGAGAGTAGCTGCCCAACTGCATGCTGGGAGCCCCACCTAGGTTAAGACAGAGAGAGATGGACATGTATGTTTTTGGTTTAATAACTGCTTCCTGGTTTATGCATGATCAGTAGTCATCATGTTTTGTTTTTTTGTGTTTCTGGAAAATGGTAAATTCTTTAGCATTTGACAGGTCAGGAACAAGTAAATGCAAACAACTGGTGGAAAAGCTACGGTATGGTAACAACAATTTATGTACACTGTTTTACTTTCTGAACAAGAGTGTAATAACCACAATAACAAAGGACAAAAATTTAGAAACTTTGAAAACGTTCTTTGTAGCAGTACGTTATATATTTGTTAAATGTGCTAAGAAGTGTAGGAAACCTTGCTCAGAAAGGTCAAGTTAAATCGTACCATTCTCTGATTAGGAAACTGAAGAAAATACAAAAGGTAAAATTTTAGAAGTCACAGTTTTTTCCTTTTCTGGTCTGGTCTGCAGGGGATGGAGATATAATAACATTTAACTGCCCTCTTCTGTGGATGTGCCAGCACAGTCGTGTCACAGACCAATAAATTGTTTAAGGCTTTTTTAGTGTCATACACACATGGTTCAAGGTGTGTGTACTTACAGTTCCCAGCAGATTGGCCAGTGCGATGTCAGCATATGCAGAGAAGAAGGCTACAGGCAGAAGAAATTAGATTTAGGCTAAATATATCCTCCACACACTCAATCTGTGTCTCTCCCCTGTTGTGATGTACTGTGCACTGAATGCAGTCGGTTCTCATCACAGGAACACTAAAAACTTCAATTAAGACCAATTTGCCTAATGTGAACAGATTAGCTCTCTGCCAAACTGCTCGACACTAATGTCCAAAGTGGCCCAGCTGCAATTTGCCGATGCGTTGTGTGAATGTGTGTACATAATTCTGTCAATTTTTCTCTACTGGTGAGTGAAAGGAAAGATAGAAAAAACAGGAGTGCCCAGTTTAAATCGATCAGCTAAATCATACTTTGTGTTGACAAAATGACAGAATTATTGCCCTGTTCTCTGCAATTGCAGCCAATCAGCACAGATAAATAAGATGATGTAAAGAAATGGGTTAAGACAAGTCCAAAATAGGAGGAAGGATGTAGAAGGAGTAGAATGAAGGAGCTGAATGTGGTATTTGCATACTAGTTATTTTTAGATGCACAGCTGAGTTTTTTTCAGAAGAGCAGCTGAGTCTGTGCCCACATACCTCACAATTAACAAACAAGAAGCCTTTCTGTCCTTAAGAAGCCACACTTCAGCATGTGATTGATGTGAACGATTCATAGAAGAATGACTTGATGATTTGCTGAGAGAATCATTGATGCAGGAAGTGACTCAGACAAATTCAGTAAATTTGTGAAATCAAAATATGATGCTGTGATGGCTGTATCCACAGGTTTGACTTTTTCAGAGATGAAGAAAAGAGAAGCAGAAACAGTGAGACATTTTGTATTTGAATGTTTCAGAACCATGGACAGTGAATACTAGAGGAGCTTGAAGGTCGCCCTCCACTGACAGAGGACAGTAATGACAACAGAATCAAAATCTGACTTTTCTGTTTTAATGTTTTTGCTAAACTACACTATATATAAGTATATTAGTAAATGAAATACCATTTAAATTTTGAATAAAAAAGGCCCTAAAACGTAATTTGTGCAGTGCAGAAAAGCAGAACAATAAATGTGTTAAATGTGTTGTCCCTTTTTAAAATGTCAAATTTTCTAAGTTTAAATTTTACATAAGTATTAGAACTTAACACTGTCATCATGCACGTATAACAATGGATGGCAGCTGTGTATGTGTTTCTGGGTGTGTTTTTGCGTCACCATTGGCGATGGCGAGCAGGTGGATCCTCCAGCTGAAGGTGAAGAAGAGTCCTCCAACGGCCATGCAGCCCAGAGCTCCGTTAAACCCGGACAGCCCTGAGTACAGGAAGTCATGCTTCACAGCCATGGACAAACCTGACAAACACACACACACACACACACACAGTTCTGTTGAATTTGCAGTACTAGAATCACCCATGTGGTGGTGCTGGACACATATTGTTTGGTTGCCCTCAGTGTAATATTTCATTTGCATGGAACCTAAGAAGGAAATTTCTTCGTCCACTGCATGTGTTCTACATACAGTGAATATGCACAGTGTCCAACATGCAGCATTCTGACTCTCAAAGCATCATCTGAATACAAGTCTGAGAACATCAATGGTGTATCACTTTACACTCACATGTAACAGTGTTAACAGGATATGATGCAGTACTAAGGAAACCACTGCTAACTCATCTGCTTGTATGTATTTATTATTATTATTATTATTATTATTATTATTATTATTATGTAAGGTTTTTCCAGTTTGCAGTGGATCGTCTGTGTTCAGCCAGAAGTCATGTGTTGATGGTGAGTAGGGCTAAGACTAGGCAAGTGATAACAAAGATCCAGCTTCTCTCCTCTGATAATAAAACAGTTGTTTTTAAAAAAAATGTGTTTCATATTCTTAACTTTCAAGACACTATGGAAGATATGAAAGGAGAAGACTCAAGAAAGAATCATGATGGACAACAAAAGACTAACACAGACAGACTGTCAAACTGTTCCTCCTTTTCTGATAATATTCATCAACTAAAATGCAATAAAGATCTCTGTCCACATAACGCCACAGCCTTCACTACATTTTTCTCCTTCATCTAGTCTCAGGGCAGTACCTTTGCAGAGTATTGATTCAGGAGGTGGATGAACACCAGGTCAATATCTCACCTCTGACTCGTGCTACACAAACAGCACACTGTAGTGCTGAAGCCATAAACAGGCTGCACATGGGGGCACGCTGACCCAGATACAGTTCAGCAAAGGCCTGAGGCATCAACCTTTTCTGTGCTGGCCTTCAGCAGCAGCGGTTACACTGTGTCTTAACCCTACACATCAAGGAGAATAACAATAAAGTCACAGCGACATCAGAAAGAGTAGGTCTACTGAGTGCAGCTGCAAAGGCATAAACAACATAATGGTTGTCCTGAATGTAACATGCTTATTGTGTTTACCACAATCCATGACAGTTCATCACATTGTTGTCAAGACATTTCATTCAAATCACTGCAAATGTGAACCTCATGACTGTGCTAAAAGAGAAGTGACTGAATCAGTAGGATCTACTCCTCACTGTCAGTGGAGGGGTAGGATAGGATAATGGATGGGCCCTGATTCTTTATATGTGTGTTTGAGCAGTCCATCTGTCCTGTTGCCCCACCCAGACATATCTGTTGCCACTGTTCAGCTGTAGAAAATTCTGAGCTCCCTGACTTTCCCTGATATACTATGTGCAGCACAGTTCTTATGTTTGTGGGGGCATGAACTCTGCAGCAGCGATTGTGTATTTTTACCTTCTTAAGCAAGAGTGATATCATAAAAAATTACTGAACACTCTCTGTGCAGAAGACTGATCCTGAAACCCTCACATTGCTCCAGCTATGTATTATTTACACACACATGCAGACAGCTGAATGCGCTCCTGGCTTAATTTGTAATTGTAGCTGCCACTGTTTGAATTATCACGTGAACACATTTCCACCTTGGTACCCTATTTTGTTTTGTTAAAATGTTTTGTTCATTTTAAAGAAGGAGTCCTTTCACTGAGCCGCTCTCCCCTCAGGATTCTCAAAAGAATTCATTGGCAGTGTCTGCAAATTTTAGAAGCTCTTCAGTAGACAAACGACCCTCAGGCTGTGCTGTGATTGATTTCCTAATTACCAGACACTGTGGGCTGCAGTTTAGCAGTCTGGTCCTGAAGCAGACTGACCACACCCCACTACTGTCTTCTCACTCTGTGTCTGCTGGGCTACTCTGCCATCCACTCCATCTCACCACTCGTTTGTTCTCCTCCTTCAGAGTCAGCCTATCCACTGAAATTTCCCCTTGGGGATCAATAAAGTATCTATCTATCTATCTATCTATCTATCTATCTATCTATCTATCTA
>JAUBNQ010000010.1:12394571-12405591 GCA_032353495.1 Ctenopoma kingsleyae | reverse complement strand
GCTTTTGTAAATTCCCCTGGCCTAACATACTATTGATTCCTAACATCACAACAGTGAAGTTTAAGCTTAAGTTTCAATCGAAGTTCAAATTTCCTTTAATTTCTTTTTCCTTTGGCCACTTGGAGGCAGCGGAGACAAGGTGTGAATACAAACCTTTATTTATCACTTTTTTAACTAATCTTTTTAGCAGACAGTAAACGTAAAACAATATTAGCAGCACATTCTTTCTGAAAACCTGTTCAGAAACAACACAGTCACAGAGTGTTTAGAGTGAAACCTGTGGGTTCAGTACAATGAACCCCTTTAACAATCACAGTCGTGTGATCATTCAGAAACACTGATTATAACCTCTTAAAATAATTCGATCAGACTGATTGTGCTTTCACGCACACTCTAAAGAGAAAACAAAAGAAAGGTGAGGTGTAGTTAAGGAAGAATAAGAGATAAAAGAAAGTAAACAGGAAATAAGACAGCACAAAGAAGAAAAACACTCTCATGAGAAGGTTCAGCTATAATGAGCAAAGAAGTATCTGTTACACAGCTGCTTATCAGGATCGTGCCTCACTCCCTTTCTCACCAAACTATGTTCCACTCCCCGACTTCTTCATGGTCACAGTCAGTGTCCCACACGCCTGCATCTCCATGGTCAAGGCCGTATCTGAAAAATATCTGCTCCTCCAGGTGTTAAATCAAAACAAGGGAAGTTCCATGGTATGTAAAGTGCAAAGAAGGCTAAACGAATAGAAAAACATGAATACATTAATAGAAAAATAACAATTTCTTTAACAGTAAGTAGCAAAACGAACTGCTGTATATGACATATGATATAAAAAGTTAGACTTTCCAGTAAAAGCTAGAGGAGAAGATTTTGCAAATGCTCTTTTCATTTCAAATAAATAATTTAATGGACATATTTCCCTTTCTACAATCTTAAGTTAAGTGTTATTTATTTTCTTAAAATAAAAAAGACTTGTAAATATGTTCACGCTTTCTGTTATTTCTGCTTGTTCTTGAAAGTGTAAATCATCCAGAACTATTTCAATAGTTCCCCCACATAAAAATGTAATTATGCACAGTATGTCCTTTTTAAGTGAGACAGGGCCTTTCAGACTAACATCTCACTGACTGAATCCTAGAGCTTCACCACACACAATAACAACTGAACCATTAAAAAGTGTATTTTTGTCTTATTTTATATGAAAATATAAATGGATTAAATTCTGTCATATGACAGAGTGCGCACCTTTTCATTATGTGTTGTCTGTCTGTGAGTGTTGTAAACTTGGCCTTTGGACTTGCGCAGTACGTTCCTCATAAATCCAGCAGGTGTCAGAGGAAAAGGTTTAGTGCCTCTGAAAGAGTGGCCTGAGCTGTGCATGGCCTGCTTCTTCTCTAGAGCACCACCAGTATATTTTCCCATGTGCACTCAGGTGTAGCTGGTCCTTGCATCACATGCCGCACAGATCTTAATCCGGCAGTTCCCAGGTTTTCTTGGTGTATACTCTCAAACATTCATCCACTGTAATGTCTGGTCTGAGAATGTACAGTAGGTGAGCGGGAGGCACTCCACCCTTACTACAGCTGACTCACAGCAACGTTACCTTGTTGGCTTAGTCTACTTTAATAATCTTTACTGTCAAATAATGTGTGAACACACCTGAAAGGACTCCAGTCACGTGTTGGCACTAAAGGTTGCCTAACCTGTCAGTCTCCTGTTTGTACCCAATGGTGCACACACACACTGAGTTGAGTCAATATTGACTGTTGATCCTTCTACTGTATAAGGAACTCAGTAGGTTGGAAACAGCGTCACGTCACGATATGCTGACATAGTGATCAGTGATTTTATTCGTGAAGAACTGCATCTTCTGTAAGAGAAATCTCCTAGCAAGGTGAGTAACGGGCGTAACTGTGTGTGATATCATTATATTTGGATTTGTACAGGAACACCAAAATAATTCCTGTTGTTTCTCTGTAGAAAGAGATTGTGTTAAATACTGAACTAGACCACTACTATTTAAATGTGAAGTTCAGTAATCACAGCTTTTTTTTTTTACCTTTAATCTGTTAAGTTTCTTTACAGTGCTGAACAATCAGTGTAGTTTCATTGGGAACACACTGTAGAAGCACATGGCAGCATGCAGAAGATCCCTTCACGCCCTTGGATTCCTGGGATCCACATTTCTCATCATGTTGCTCTTTTGTCAATGGGACGTGCAACAAGAAAAGAGAGGTGCAGTGTGTGTGTGCATGTCTCTGTCCTCCTGGATAAGAACACAGAGTTTTCCTGATTATATTGTTTGTATTTTGTGCTCCACTGCCTGTGAAATGAGCTGGGAATTAGATTACTAAATGGGTTTGTAGATGGTGGAGTCTCTGACCTCACATCTAATTATTTTTGGATTATCATGGGTAACACAATGCATTTCATTTTTTTTGGCTGAGTCTAGGTGTGAAAAACGAAATGTTTTAGCCTTTGGCCTTCATCTCTATGTGTAATCTGCTTGAAAGAAAACTCACCCTTAAGTATTTATATTTTATATTTCTTTTCAAAGCAGAGAAGATGCGTCACGTGCAAGAACAGAGAAAGCAGCTGGTAGAAGACATGTGTGACAGTGACAAAGAGGCCTTTTCAGAGGGGAAGAACAGTTTAGAAGACATGAGTCCAAAGGAGCTAAACAACTTTATAGTGGATGACTCTTATGGCATCATCTACTGCTACATCCCCAAGGTGATATTGACATGAATAACACTACAATGTGGACATCTAGTGTTCAGCAGTTGCCATTCCCTGTTTTTTTCCCATAAGAACCAATTGGTTCTGGTATGGCTTTGTCTTGTTTTCTTTTGACAGGTGGCTTGTACCAATTGGAAAAGAATTATGTTTGTCCTCAACCAGAACAGGCTAGATCTTGACCTCATGTCTTTATCTTCTGACTTTATCCACCACACGAACAAGCTCACTCTCCTGAGCAGCTTTCCAAGAGCAGAGATCAGGGTGAGTCTGTACTGTGTCAGACGTGGTCCTTAAACAAACCACGCCTGAGACAGTAGAAGGTGATTCAGTTAGATCAGGTTTAATGTGATGGAGGTTTGACATGTACTTATTTGTTGACCACAGGCAAAGCTGAAGCACTACACTAAGTTCCTGTTTGTGCGGGACCCGTTTGTCCGTCTCATCTCTGCCTACCGAGACAAGTTCCAGAGGCACAATAAGTACTACTATGAAAACTTTGCCCGGCAGATTCTGCGTGTGTATGGCAACCTGCCTGATCCACCACAGACAGTGGACGAGGCCTTTGCATCAGGTGTGCGCCCCTCATTTTACAACTTCATTCAGTACCTCCTGGACCCACAGACAGCGAAACAGCCCTTTGAACAACACTGGAAGCAGATGCACCGCTTGTGCCGTCCCTGCCTCATACAGTAAGTCCATTTTTGCGAATACAACATAAACTACAAAGCTCATGTCCTCTGTGTGAAAACAAAATGTCTTTCTTCCCAGGTATGATTTCATTGGCCAACAGGAGACTCTTCAGGAGGATGCCGATCAGCTGCTGGAGATCATAAAACTGGAGAAGGACATTAAGTTCCCTCCTTCCTATAAAAACATGACTACCACTGGCTCTGTGTTGGAATGGTTCAAAAGTGTGCCCCTAGAGGACAGGAGGAAGCTGTACAAGCTCTATGAGCAGGACTTCAGGCTTTTTGGATACAGAAAGCCAGCTGAATTGCTTGGTGGTTGAAATTAAGTCATGATTTAGACAATGACCTGTTCCATATGAGTATCTGGGTTTCTATAAATGGTAAATGGTCTGCACTTATGTAGCACTTTCTACCTTACTGGAACTCAAAGCACATTTACACTGCCTCTCATTCACCCATTCCCCTCAACACACGCTCACACACTCAAGGACAAGTGCCCAACATATGACATATGACAGGAGGAGCAGGACTCCTCTACCTTCTGAGCCACAGCCGCCCTGTACAGTACATTGTGTTTACATAATGCGTCTGCGTTTTTGCATTTGCCTACTAATGTTGTAGAGCTTAATGAATGTTGTAGAGAGGTAGTGTTAAAGCCTTATTCGGTCCAGGCTCATTAAATAGCCTGGCAGCAATGCAGAGATATTGTCACATTAAGTGCTTTTACTGTACAGTGGAGCAAGAAAAACATATAGATTTGCGTTGTGTTACTATAACAACTAAATATTTATATTTGTTCTGTTAAAGACAATATTAGCAATGAAAAGATGAAAGGAAGGTGAAGAGATATTTGTCTCTGACCGAGGTTCACCTCAACAAAGCAATTATTTCTGCTTGATAAGTAGATTTCACAGCTTCTTGTTTACTGTAATTTGATAATGATTAAGTGTTATTAAAAACTTACATAATACACGTGAAAACTCAATACTGTCTGGAAATGGGGAAACAGGAATAATGTGTTAATTGTGATCTTTGGAGCTGTAGATAGGTGGATGAATTTTGATACGTCTGTAACAAGATTTGCCTGTGTGCAGTAAGATATGATAAGTTAATCTAACCTGCTGCAGGGTCATAGAGAATTTATGATACAGATATGAGAGTTGTATCTGTCCTCTGGTCTAATTCTTGGAAAGAAAGTGTATAATTTCTCCTTTGAGAAGTTTTAATTTGGCTTTTCCGCTATCAGCTGTTCAGTGCTACAAGTGCATGTGGGCAAGATGGATGAGTACAATCCACACACTTCATTTTTAAAAGATAAACACACTCACTGACATAGACACCACACACACAAAGTGTAGATTTTCACTTACAGATTTGGTCCATCCGAAACAGTGATACCTGGTTAACAGCAACTTTTTTAGGCTTTATTACAAAACAACATGACAAAATCAATACATTTTATGTTAAAATCAACACTCACAAAACAGGGTGACGGTGGTTTTGTGTCTGCCAAGGTCCATCCTGTAATGATGGAATTCATTTCACATCCTTTCAATACTTTCCACCTTCTGTCTCAGTAACAGTGATAGTGAACAGTGTCTGTTTCTTGCATTTTCATTTTTCCACACTGACACTAATCTGAAGGTGACTTTGAACCTAACATCCTCTTGAGCTCTGTGGCAGTGTAGGCAGGAACAGCCCCCTCTTGATCACTGTAGGCCTTCTGCACAGAGTCTAGGATTATTTAGTCTCTGACAGTGACATCTCTCTATTCGAAGCCCAGCATCAGTGCAGTGCAGTCTAACTGGGCAGTCTATGGCTCAGCAGTCCTTTGGTGCTTTTGGACCCATAAAGGTCTGGGATTTGAGAGGTGTGAGAGAGAAACACTAACAGAGAGTGACAGATAGAGGTGCAGCACTTTTCTTTTGCAGTGCCATTATGAAGACAATGAGAGAACAAACAACAACAAAAGTTAAGGAGAACGACAGTATGGCTTTTCCATGTCTACACATGTAGACATTTCATCTTTGAGTCTTTCTATTTGAATTACACCATATCACACTCACTTTACTCACATCCACAGTAAACTTCAGGCTGCTTATATTTACATTTTTATTTACATCTGACACATTTGTTTAGCTGTGGCTCTCATCCTGAGTGACTCACAATAAATAGTCTATCCAAACACTGTAATATGTTTCATGTCTTGCAGTTCTCTCCATACATCTCACATGCTTAGACATAAACTTATAGATTTCTCTAATAGCTCTGTAGCCTCTCCTCATGCCACAGCTCTCCTTCAAAGGCATTTGGCAATGACCATTTTGCATTTTCCCAGCAGTCTTCAGTTTATTTGGAGAATGCCAAATGGTGCAATCAATAGTTTAGTCATCCCACCTTTTTCATATTGAACTTTCTTCACACCGAGCGAGTGGTGCTGCTGATTTAACCATGGGTAAGCTTGCAAGCTCATCTTCTAGTCCTTTTATCCCTTCCCCTAACCCGTCTCTTAACCCTTCATCCACCTCATCCCCCTCTCCCAGCTCCCTCTCCCCCGTCCTTCCATCCAGCATGTCTGCAGCTAAAATTTCAGAGGCAAACTTCAGTCCACTGCTATTTGTGTTAGCATATATGGCATTCCCATGGCCGTTGCTTGGATTGCAGTGGATCAGGTTGCTGCTGAAACTGTTACCTAGGTGATTACCATTACCCTGGTTACTGAGCAGGGTTGTTGTTGTGTTTGTGGTGGCTGTCCCGTTTCGTTTTTCTGTCAGCCGGAATCCCTCGGACATTAAGCTGGCACTGCTAGGGGACTGTGGAGTGGCTGAGGAGCCCAGCAAGTCCCGACCCTTCTCAGATGACAGCGAGTTATCTGGCAGGTGGTGGCCCTGGCAGCCACTTTTGCGCCGCCGGGTCATGAAGTACAAGAGCAGTGCACCAAATACTGCACCCAGACAGAACAATAAGATGTACAATGCTAGGACATGGCGGCTTCCAGACATCGCCACTGCTCCCCCTGCTGTGGGATCTTTTAGTGTCAGCTGATAGGCTGCTCTGCGACAGGGGATGGGATCCCTGATACCTGGTTCCACCTCCTGGAATAGAGAAAAAGACAGAGTTATTGGATCTGTTTGAGTTTACTTTGTTCAACTGTTAACTGACCAAAAAAAAATTACTAACCAACTCATTTGTTGCCTGATTTGTCAACAGCACGTTTTTATTCATACTTGACCTTATATGTTGCAAATATATGAAAGTTATAGTTTTATTTAGTCTTATCTTATCTAATGTAAGCAATAAAAATAATAAAGTGCATGGTTTATGGAGCGGTACAAAGAACGAAAAGCTAGGAGTCAAGGTGACCTCAGATAAGGCAGGAGCAGTTTGTTTTGTCGGGGGGGGCGCACTCAGGATGGGGCTGAGGATGATTCAAACACTAAGTGAAGGTCAGGACAAAACTCCGGCATGTTTACGTTTCTCATTATATGTTCGAAGGTCTGTTGGTGACTCACTCCTTTGAGAGATGTTCACTAGCAAGTGTCTAAGCTTTGTCTGTTTGTGCCTGTTTTTCTTCTTCATATTAGTTTCTGCCTGTTTTGCTTGTGTACCTGACATGTGCAGATGTATTTTCCCAGGTTTTCCTCATCCACAGTAACCTCCAGGTCAGAGTGGTGCTGCCTGGTGTGTCTGTGGGGAGGATACTCCCAGGTACAGGGCCTGGGAGACAGTTGGACACATGGCAACAGGAGCCGCAGCCCGAGGTAAACTCTAAGCTCCCTGATGGATGGGGAGCAACGAGCTGTGGAAGAAAACAAGTAAGGAGGCAGCAAAGAGTTAAATGTACCAAAGAAATGCACCAAATACAGCTATATATCAGAAAATCTTAACATGTTTATAGTCAGTGATCTCCAAAGTATACAAATGTGTCACCTACCCTCCTGGATGTTACATTTCCTCAAGGCATCGTCTACTGTATCATCTGGACCGGGCCTGGACACACAGTACAGCACAGTAAAAATGTTAAATATCACTTTAGCATAGTGGGTGTGTTGGTATAAGGACAATAAAGGAAATTACAAAACATTTTTAGGAAACATGAGTCATTTTAACAGAAACCTAAGACATTTTAGCAGCAGTGCAGCTACTGTCAGCCTGTGGTTGCTCTTTCTCTAAGTCTTCCAGTTCTGTGTGATATTCCAGTAGTACTCACTTTGCTTCTGTGTTCCTGCAGGCTTCTTCATCTGTGTCCCACACACAGCCCAGTCCTCTGGCTCTGGCACACACCTCACAGTTGGGATACAGAGCGCAGCCTTCAGCTTGGACACGAGCCAGAGACAGAGGGCTGCCCACCAGAGCCTGGCCCTGCAAGCACAAATAGATTTACAGAAACACCGAGCAATAAAACTGATGAATATATGCATGAATGAATGTGTGAATGCATATCCTCTACCTTGTGCAATAATATATTGTTAACAGGCTCCTGTGAGCTGAACAGAGGAATCTCCTGCAGTAAGGTTGTGTTCTGGCCCACTACCTCCACCTGGTGGAGCTCCCCACGGTCTGCAACACGCATACACATATATGGTGAATAATAAAGCTCATGGTGTATGAAAAACCTTGTATATTATTATTTTTTTATTTAAGATTAATTTTCTTTACAGTTTAATTCAGTTTATATCACAGTAAAATTTAAATTGATTTGCACAATATGGTTTGTATGTCCTCCATTTCCTTCTTCCCTCTCCTCTCCTCACCTGTTCCGAGGTGCAGCACCACTTCTCTAGGATCCACTCCGCTGCCTCTCTGGTTTACAGCCAGCCTGGTGTAGCTGATACCCTTGCGGACCAGCAGGGGCGCTGCAGTGACACTGTTCTCCATCAGAGGGTGGTCTCTCACGAACGTCAGCACCTTGTCTGGAAGTTTTAGGGATGACTCAAAGCCCTCACGCTTTAAAGCAGTGTTCAAACACTGAAAAGTGGTGGAGCGACGGAGGAGAAAAGTTATGTTTGCGTCACTTATGGTCGTATAGCAGCATGTAACAAAGGCACTATGTTTAGAACAGTCATAAAGAAGATAGATAGAAGAGCTAGTTGAAGAGTTGAAGAGTTAAACCATGGTTTGGTACCTGGCCAGGCCTTGGAGTGGGGACGGGTTCTGGGTTGATCCAGTTTTCACAGGTTTTCTTCAGCTCTTTAAAGGGACCATCCATCACTTTGCTAATGTCAGACAGACTGAAAACACACACTGCGGACAACTCCTCACGCTCCCTAACAAGAAAATCAGAGCAAAAGGAGAAACTTCACATTAGAATAGTTCAACATTAAAAGACTAATCTAATATTTTGGTAAAAAAAAAGTGTATTAGGTTTTATTGATACATGTTAGATGAGAAAATTGATACAACTCTTATCGCATTTGGTAAAAATCTAGTGTTACATCTTCACCCTGATTGTTTCTCAGCTTACCACTGGGAGGTAAAGAGTCCATAGAAGTGTGTGCTGCTGGGGTCGCCCTGTGTGTGTTGCATGGTAAAGACATCAGTCAGGATGTTGTAGCGCTGACCGCTGGGTTTGTCCTCACACACCAGCTGGGCCTTGAGGAAAGTAGTCCACCGTCGCTGCAGAGTCTTCATTCCCCCGACATCAGACTGAATGGACAGGAGGAGAAAGATAAGTCTGGTGGGAATTCAATCAAGGCAAATAAAGAATCAATCATTCAGTCACGACGTTGGGTCACCTTGCAGACTCGTGCCACTCTGGGGACTTTGACTTTGGTGTAAAGGTCATACTCTTTGGCCACCTCAGTGAAGAAGAAGTAGATCTTGTCGTCGTCTCCAGTTGGGTTGCTGTCTGCAGACTGCTCTATGAAGGCCGAGCTCACAAACTCTGGGTCTGAAACACACACATACACAAACATTTACTCAATACTGTGGGAAAACACGATGAAGGAAATGCAAAGTGTTGTGTCAAAATGTGGGGATGGGGGGTTGTGAGTGTGTGTGTGTGTGTGTGTGTGAATGTATGCACATATGTCTCACCACTAAGCCAGTTGATAGATCGTTCAGTTCGGATGCGCTCCTGTTCAGGGCCTGTTGCCCGGGAGATGTCAAACAGTGTTCCCAGGAAGTTACTGGTGGCTGCTGTGTACAAAATCCCACCTAAACACAAGAAGAAGAAGAAGAAGCAGGGAAGAAAAACACAGAGAAATAACCTAGTTTTACTTTTTTATATTATATTTTTATTTTAACAGTATCCACTGAAATACAATAACAACCTAAAAATAAGACCTTAGGTTAAAGATTGACCTAACGATCAGAAACAACCAATCAATCAGTTAATTGTGCAGTGGTGCTTACCTGCCATAACAGCTGTGTAATGCTGACTGGGTTCAAAGGGGCACTTGCCCTTCCCTGTCTCCATCTTCACCCCTCCGTCTTCAGTTTTCTCCAGGGTGAAAGAGGAGAGCTCCTGCAGGATGACGGGAACAGAAAGCAGAGGTTAGAACTACAAAGGCAACAAAAATTGCTAAATGAATAATAGATAATAAATAATATGTAAATGATTCATTTTCTAAATTAATTACAGAGAAGAAATATTGGTTTCAGTTTGACATTTTAAATACTGTCTTTTGGTTATCCATGCTTCTTAAAATGTGATTACAAGTGACTCTAATTATGCTCTTTAGTGCACAAAGTACCTGCTGGAAAATGCCACAAGTCTTCTAAAAGCTTTTGTCAGGTAAACGTTTTTCCAGTAATTACAGGAAAAGTGTGTGACTGATGTTTGAATAAGACTTTAAGAGTTTAAATGTGACTACAGTGGGAGGATAACAGCGTGTGTGCGTGTGTGTTTGTGCATGTGTGTAGCCTTCTGCCTGTCCCTTTGGTGAAGGCCTAGGGTGTGAATGAGTTTGAGAGCATGTCACAGAGATTAATTTGCAACTTTTAGTGCATCTATTGTAGGTGCAAATGCACGTACACATGTAAATGTAAATGGCACACACGCCACAGCACACACGTGTGTGTTCTGGTGTGACAGATCAGAATATCCTCAGACTGGAACAGTGATCCGACGACATGACACAATAAATGCACACACAAAGATATGAGCTAACAGGAGGATGAAACTCACACACACATATATATATATATATATATATATACAGTATACTAACCAGGATGGCACACTGGGGGTCAAAAGCGTAGGTGCCGCACACGTAGATGCGTCCGTCTCCCAGAAACTCAAGCAGGCGGATGTAGTTGTGACAGTCCACCTGAAGGGGGACACAAACACCCAGAAATAAAGAGCTTTCTCATCCAGGTTGAACTTGAGAAACTGGAATAAAACCTTATTTTGTTTGGTAAAATAATTACAGTTTTTAGAGAAGATTACAGTTTTTTTTCTGAATGCTTAAAACACCAAGCTATTCTCTGAAACCATTAACACTTATAATGAAAGCATGTACCATCATGTTTTATAAATTAGACAGTTTTAGATCCCAAATCATGTGTAAACACGAGTGTCACATGTCAACTACACCGAGGTTTAGGACAAAGGTTGGGGTGGATTCTGAGAACAGTTGGAGTATCAGTGATC
>JAUBNQ010000010.1:12335807-12345941 GCA_032353495.1 Ctenopoma kingsleyae | reverse complement strand
ATTTTAATCTAATATCTAATAAAGATACCAGTGAGTGTATTTGTTAGTGGTATATACATTTGCTTCATAATGTTCCATTGATTGACAAGTGTTGCATTCAATAAAGCAATATGGTAGCGAGGACTAGCAGGAAAACATCAATGTAAACAAAAGGCCATTTGAAATATTCCATGAACTGGTATTACAAGGGTCTTTTAATGAAAGAAATGCATATCTGGACCTTATAGGGTTACACACAATCAGTTTTCATGAGAAAAAGTGGATGTAAACATAGATTGTAGTAGATTTGTAGTATTATGGCTTTTGAAAAAGCCAATAAACAGGACCATATGAATTTGAACCAAACAGGGTGTAATTCATTAGGTCTTTTTTTTGTGCTTATTGCAGCAGCCGATGATGACTACAGAAAAAGTGATGGTGCTGTAAACATTCGTCCTAATTCATCAAGGTTAAATCTGCACATACTACAGAGAGGCTGTAGCTCAGGGGTAGGGTGCTGGGTTCAGTCCCCAGCATCTCCATTACTTGGTCTCCTTATACAAAACCTGATCCTTTCATATTGAGAAATGTCATTTGGTTACTCACTACTTGGATAAACACCAATCAGCCACAACATTCAGACAGGTCACCTGACAGGAAGATAATTAATGCTTGTTACATGCACATGAATTGCAACAGCTTTGCTCAGGTATCTTTCAACTTTTTATTCACAGATAACATTGCAGAGAAATGAATTCTTTGTCTATATCATTTCTGTATTTTGATCATTCCACTTGTTCTCATCAATAATTTTGAGCCTTTTTTCTGAAGCAGACTGAAAATGCAGGAGCTGAGATGACATGAAGCAGTTTAAGAAAAAGGGGTTTGAGACTAAAAAGGCAAAGAAGGAGAGAGCAAGGAGTAAGGACTAGAAGTAAAGGGGGAGTAAACTGCTCCTTGATTGGTTCTTGACCCATAGATGGATGATGATTGCAGTGTAAGGTTAAAAACCCACTAACATCATGTCTATTAATAAAGGTCATGGTCCAATAATCAGCACATGAATATGGATTCATAATTTCATCAGGAGGGAGAACAGGTTTGTGCAGGGAAGGAGGAGGGGATGAATCCAGCTGGGTGTCTGCTCACATGACAACAGCTCCTTCATGCTAAGCTGTTGCAACGAGGGGGTGAAAAATAAATAAATTCAGAGGGAATTAAAAAGGGAGAGAAGGAGTGACAGGCAGGCAGGAGGGAGGAGGAACAGAGTGGCGTCTGTCCCTCCCAAACATCTGCTCACTGATTACCAGGAGACGAGAAGAAGTTTTCTGACAGCTAAAATGGCAAAATGGGGAGAGACGATAAGTGATATGTTCTTTGAAGTGTGACTCTCCTTTTAAGAAACATAAGTTCTCATAGAAGCCGGCTATTTAGGCTTTCATCCGTTTTTTTCTCTCAGTGAACAGCAACTGCATCAAAAAGGTGAGCAGAGCTCGGGTCAGGTTCAACAAATCAGAACTTTCAGCACATCTCCACTGTGCTTGGAGCATGTACAGGCAAATGTGCTGACTCACAAAGCTGTTAGAAAGGCTTTGGACTCTATGATCTTGTACTAGTAGAGTTGCCAACACTAGGGCTGCAACTAATGATTATTTTGGTAGTCGACTAATCTTTCTTTTTTTTTTTATTTCATGCCTGACTATAGGCTTGTTTGAAATGAGCAAGTTCTGTGCAGATTCAATCACCGGTGATCGGCGTGCAGTGCATGCTGGTTAGTCTGACTTGATGCCAACTTGCTCTGATGTCATGCCTACGTAGACAATGATAACCTTGTGAGATCAAGGCGGCTGCAGATCTTGAGCAAGGCGCTGCAGTTGGTCTCCAATGACTACAAAACCTCAGGGCATGATGGGAAACACCTGGCTCTCACCTGATCTAAGATCTGATTGGTTCGGGTGTTGGATCCACAACAGGATGTTTAGTAGAAACGTTTCCTCTTTTATTTACTTTGAAATGTTGTAATTCATTAGTCTGAGTTTTCACTGTGAAGGTCGATTCTTTTACAGAAGAAACGCTGTGATTGATCAGAAAAAGCCGATTGTATCTTAAACTAGACTGAGACATATTACTTTCAGATCACTAAAATATCTGCACAGATATTTCAGTCTTGACAGTCTAAATATGAGACAGATCAATAATCAAAATGTCTGATTAATGTTTGCATTCATAGTTTAATCAGCAAACTGACAGAAAAGTTAGAAACTGTCCGACTTCATAGCAGAAGTTCAGACACTACTGCTCTTTTTTTCACTTTATCGGTGAAGTGCTCCCACACTTTAGAAAGTTTAGAATTTTTTTCCCTCTCCTCCGCTATCTGACTTTGTAACAACGTTTTATTTTTCTCTACATACTTCTACCCAGACGGTCTTCTTCGTTAGTGAGAATGTGTGCAGTCTTGACAAACAATGACAAACGATACTGCCCCCAGACGTTCATGTAGTGCATTGCAGTTACAAAAACCAATGTGTTTCTTCGTGACTGGAGCCTCTATTGAAGTTTTTTATGACACGTCAACAATAGAAAATTTGCATCGACGATTTTTTATTGTCGACGTCGTCGATTACATCGACTAATCGTTGCAGCCCTAGCCAACACAGGAGAAGATGACTGTATGATATTGTCACTGCACTCTAGAAAAACACACACAGGGTAAATATGTGACAACAACTTCCAGTAGTTGCTGATATTTGTGATACAATCAGATCTACTACATTGTGATGACAGTTTACCTTCCATGAGTGAAAAGATTTTTTTAGACAATGTCAAAAAAATGTGGGTTGTTGTGTGAATAGGTAGTTTCTCAGGCATATATCTAATCTGACAGACCTGGTTACTGGTGTTACCCCTTAGGCAAAAATCAGCAACAGCCGATTTGTTGAGGAGGAAAGGGAGGAATAGTGCACAAAAATCACCAGTAAATGTCACAAACTATCTTATCAGCTTAGCCAGTCATCCACTCTTTCCTACTCACCCCACCTTTGTCTAGAAATCTTTGGAAGGTGAAGTGTTGAAAACAAAAAAGCTCTGCTTAATAGATAATTAAATAGATTTTTTTTTAAAAGAGCAGCACTGCAATAACATAATAATATCGTAATAACAAATGTAAAGAAACAGAAACTAATTATGAACATTATAGTCTTTTCTAGAATAACAATAACGCTTTCCTAACCTGTTTATTAAGACTTACCACATCATAGATGTTACTGCGTACTCTCTGTTCTAGGTATTCAACATAATGACACATAAAGCTCAGACTAGTGGTGGTAAATTCATATAGTACCTTACCCAGTTAACTGGAATATAATTTGGACTTGGTTTGACTCAGGTCCTGGCTCAGGTCTCTGTTCTTCAGACATGAAAAGAGATCTGCCTCCAAAATCCTTGTCAAAAATATGCCAGCAACATGGCACCTTAAGCAGAGTCAAGGCAGAACATCAAACAGAGGCCATTATTCAGTGTGTTAATACAGCATGGAAATATTCAACTGAAAAATTAAAGCCCTTGATCCTTGAACATTTTTTTCTGAGAAAAAGCTCCAAAACCTTTCTATAGTTTTTATAGTTGTTCTGCACCTGCAACACAGATCTGAGCTGGAATCGTCAAGAGAAAGAAAGTTACCCTGTGATTTTGATACATAAAACCTTTTACTCATGATACTGATAAAAGTCTGTCCTGCAGTCCTGCTCCCATTTCTGTCCGTGTCTTCATCCCTTCCTCCATCTCTCCTCCACACGCTCCCGAGCTTCTCTTCTGAGCTGAACTCCCTGAAGACAGACACACTGGGAAGCAGGCTTTTGGGGGAGGAGGAAGAGAGAGATGGGGTGACGGTGGTTCTGAAGGGGGGGAGGGGTGGGATGGAGGAGAGGGTACGAAGAACAGCGTTTCCAGAATGTCAACACCTACACATCATCATGTGCACATCAACCTACATACCACACACACACACACAATGGAGAAGCTGCTCCACCGAGTGACACCCACAGCGACGCTGCTGCCAGTTATTCCACCCAAACCCCCCTCCGCCCTCTTCTGAGGACTGTCTGTGGTTTAATTGGTGTAATTATATTTGCATAAGGCTCTGCTGTTTCAGATAACACACACACACGCATGCACCTGACAAGTTTTAATAGGCAGGATAATTGAATATGGTTTTCCCACTTGCACCCTGAAGGGTCTATCTGTATATACTGCCAGAGAGCATCACTCTATACATTTACTTAGAGAAACAGGAGCTAATTTGCCACTAGATCAACTGTTAATTTAAAGGTTAATGGTTGAATGGGAAAATTCGCAGTCATCATTTTGTTGATGAGTGAGAGAAGAAACAGTGTGTTTCCGAAGAACTGCAACGAAACATAACCTCCGTGATGGGATCGACGTGGGTACAAAGTTGTTAGTGTACCTTTCTTTTCATGTCTCTTTTGAAACAACTTACTTAATTAAAAAGAGCAAAAATAATGAGGGGGACGCTTGAAGTGGAAATCGACTTGACATTTTCCCAAGTGTAATTTGTTTTCCCTTATTATTTCTAGGTTACGGCTTAATATGCGAGACTGAATGAGCGTCTGCTCCTTGTTCACAATGAGCAGCAACACTAGATTAAAGTAGTACAAAAGATGTTTAGTTGGGTTCTTTTCAGCTGCAGTAATTGGAAGAAGCCTTGAGGTGGTCCATTAAAGGAAGGATTAATTTTAAGCATAATTATGTATCATATCACACAATAAAATTAGATTTTATGGTTAAGACTGTGCTTTGTATTACTTAAATCATGACATCAAACATTGTAATCAGTTTTGCTCACACCTGCATGGTTGCAGCCCTAACATATCTTCTGTAGCTACAGTATTTGTTACTGTTATAACAAACTGTTATAAAGACATTGTAAAGTAGTAGTTAAAGGATTCACTTGTCACACGGAAGCAGAAAGAAAAGCTTGGTTTCCCATCAGCTCCTATCATTCTCACCATTTTCTAAATTTTGCTGTATAGAATCTCCTTGCATGAGGTGTGCAAAGCTAGCTGCAATTTATGTACTTTCTATATTTTAATGTGACTAAACACTCAGCATTTCAGCACTCGGGTAAAGAAAGCTGTGTATAACTAAAGCGCGGGAATCTCTTTGAGGTAGTTTCCACCATTTACCTGCCTCAAACGTTTTGTAGGTGAAAGTACACAGATACAGTGAAATATCTGTCAAACCACATGGCATCAGCAGTGTAAGTTTCCACCATTAACGACTGGGAAAGACTATAGAGACTATTTCTCTGTTGAACTGAACAATGTACCCCAGCTCTCACCCACAGAAAGATTTGTGTTTGTGTTTGTTGTAAGAGATTTTGTAAAAGAGAAACCAAAATGGCAAAACTCTTCTCTCTGTTTAATTCTGTGTCTTTCTGGGGCTTTTTTCTTACTCAGATTTATTTTGTAACCCCCAGGTTGGATGCCACTGCACTAGTAGACGCTCCCAGTGTTAAACATGCTCACGGCCGCAAGGCAAGATGTCAGTTCAACATGTTACAGACTCTTGGCAGTATAGGTTCCTGTATCTTTACGTGTGAATGATATGGAAGCAGGAAAGATTTCATTATGTCAAATGTATTCATAAAAACTAATTCTATTCACACAAATAGCCTTCAAAATGACCTCCTATTAACGTTTCCAACAATGCAATGAAATGCATTGAGATTATCTTAACAATAAGAAAATGAACCCCATTCTTCTGCACCTCACAGATATTTGAATCTTCATCATCGCTGGCTGCTGTTGCCTGACAACTGCAGTTTTACAAAATGCATTGTTGCATGTTTTAGGCTTTTCTTTTTTATGCCCATCTTTTTTGCTTTGTTAACCATACCCCCCACCCCTTCTCTCTCTCTCTTTCATTTATGAACTCACTTCACCTACACTATCCATCCCTCCCCCCTCTCCTCGCTGCCGTCCTCCGCCACCTCCTCATTTTCCACACATACCCCTTGCCTAAAAATGAAATCTGATTTTTCTTCTCTCTCGCTCTCTCTCCGTGGATGAGGGTCTCTGGGTCTTTTGTTCATCCATCCGCTCATGTGGCCTCCTCGTGTTGCCGCGGCAACTGGGTGTACACATACTGTTGCTCCAGGAGAGAAATCAAGATGGGAAAGAGAATGGGATGCAGAGAGATGAGAGAGAGGTTGAGAGGGATGAGATGGAGTCAGAATCAGGAGAGAGAGAGAGAGAGAGAGAGAAAGG
This sequence comes from Ctenopoma kingsleyae, assembly GCA_032353495.1. Taxonomy (NCBI): domain Eukaryota; kingdom Metazoa; phylum Chordata; class Actinopteri; order Anabantiformes; family Anabantidae; genus Ctenopoma; species Ctenopoma kingsleyae. The sequence goes on along the minus strand of JAUBNQ010000010.1, from coordinate 12,339,678 downwards.
GTGGTAGAAATATGGAGAGTGAAGTGAGAGAAGAAAAAGAGGAGGAGAAACTGAGAAAGTGAGAAGAATGACAAAAGGGTAGAGAAATGAATGGATTCAGGAATGAGGAGGACACAGATATCATTTTTCTTCCTGCTGCAGGAGCAGAATTTCTCCCCACAGTTCGGATTATTCTCCTCTGAATTAAATAACTCTATAATACCGAGTCAAATGAAATTTATATATGTAATAATGCCTATTTCAGTGCTCAGCACTTCTTCATTTCTATAAATTTTGTTTGGTAGAAGGTAATTGATATTTTTTTCATAAGCACAGCAAAAGTTTGAATCTTATCTTCCGTACTCGTGCCGTGTGTTTTGTATCAGCAGCCGATTGGAATACAGCAATTTTAATGCTTACTGCTACTGCAAAATGCTCTCGAAGCATCAGCAAAATTTATAGTTAAAATGGAAAAATTTAAGAAAAAATTTGAATCAAAAAAGAAACAAGCCACTGATAAATAGCTTTTTTCACAACCCACATGATCTGTTGTACTATATGTTATACTTAATGCTGTCTAATTCTCATATTTACACGTCAGGCACAGGCACTGCAGACATGCAATTCATACTACAATTGGGATTGTGTATGCGGACACGTTTCCCATTTGTGCGCAGCAGAACATGATAGCAACTATTGATAGTAGTCACAGCAAGAAAAAGAGTGGCTAATTTAATGAATAGTTACATTTTTCCAAAATAAAATGTTAAACAGCATGGAAGAGAAAAGAGATAGGTAATAACATTTAATTACTTTTTTTTGTCATAATCTGCTTCATATTTTTAATAATAATGTGATACAAAGGGAGAATCTTCAAAACGAGAACAAAATTGACTTGATGAGAAAAAAACCTATCATGATATATGAAAAATTGATTGAGAAAAATAATAACAGAGACACACAGAGACAATAAATACTGGCATCCTTGTATGGGCGGCGTCTTCCTCCACCCAGTTGTCTGTGTTTGCTGTATTAGAGGCCCTGTGTGAATCCAAACCCTGCAGACAAGCAACCATCTGCCATCCTGGCTCTCATCCAATGCTGCACTGTAGAGCCAAGATGGTGCCCAGTCAGACAGTCAAACAAGCAATGTTTTATTATAGATCAAGACATACAGTATATACTGCAAAACGTCTAACCAAGGATAATTTATTTGTTTCTGGCTTATCTAGTAAGAGTGGCAAACATGTAACTACATTAGAACTGGACCTAAGAACGTGATTACAAATAAAACAGGCCAAAGAAGAATAGTTTGATTTGTGTTCAGTAATTCCAGTAAATTATAGACTTATTTGGATATGAAACAGTAGAGAGAATAACACAAGATTCACAAGAACCACTTAAGAAACCTCCAGCAGATTGGAAAGAACAGAAAAACTCCTGTAACTACTAGCATAGTTACAAGCATTAAAGTCAGACCAGATAAATACAGCAGCCTAAACTGGCCAATTTTATCATCTTACATATTTGTACAAGTTGGTTCACAGGGGAAACCACCATCTGAATTCTCAGTTTGCTGTTCACTACCTAGTGAACATCATGTAGGGGGTAGTGAATGAATGAACACGGAGGGCTTTTGGACACAGCAATTTGAATAATATAGATTCAATATATGTTGCTGGATTAGGCGAAACTGTTAGGATACATGTAGCAGTATGGCAAAACAACTGATTTTCTAACTGTCTGCTCATGAGACAGGAAAGAGACTTATAAATAATATATAATAATAATATGTCAAAGCTCCATGTTGAGACTGGCAACCACAGTGTGCTAAAATGTACAAGCAAGCAAACTGTATTTACAGCATGTTTTAAACACTTTATAATATTTTAAAGAAATTATAAAGTTCTTTAGAGTAAAACTGGGGAAAGAGGGAGATAAAAATGATTCCATATATGAATATAATACTAACTTGAGATGAATTTAGCTGCAGCAAACTTTTTCTCTTGAGAACAAATGAGGACACGAGGTGAACATTAACACTAGCTGACATTTCTCCAGTGCCACAAGATGAACAGTGGCCCACTGACTGGTTCATAGAGTTGGTGGCAGTCTGTACAAATGGCTGGTGACCTGCTTATATTAAGATTTATTGGCTGAACTGAAAGCTGATAAAGGAGTGATGAACAGAGGCGGGAAGGAGAGACGGAAAGAGACAGAGGAACTATCAGTATCATAGAGATTAACCATGCCAACTGCATGCACTGTACGTGCACACACACACACACTGAGCTGTAGAAGGATCATGACATGATGCTCTGATCTGAAGTTAATGCTGAACCATCCAGACTCATTGGCATCACTCCATTTCACAATGCACTCCACTGGCAGTTCTCCATTATGATAATCTCCACTCCATCTCATGCATATACATACCCACATGCTCAGAGGCCAACAGAATATAACTTACACAAAATGAGACTGTGTAGAGATTCATCCAGAAATATTTGTATTTTGATGGTTCATTTAGTTATTAACTTTTTCATCCCGTAGAATGATGTCATATAACCAGGGGAATGCATTTTGTGAAGGAAATGCAGTGTGACTGCCACTTTAACAGCTAGGACCCAAACTGCACGGCTGATAAAGCTCAAGGATGAAGGAGCAGCTGAACGACTGTGAACAAGTACCTTGAACAAAATGATGGAAGGATGAAGAAAAAACAGACATAAAATACATCAAATTGTGAGCACAGAATTGAAAGAAGTTGAAATTTGATTTGAAATGCACAGCAAATACCTGTAGTGTAAGTGTGTTGACCATCAGTTGAAGGATAAGAATAAAAGCCAAAGGGTTTTGATAGGCAGGTGCATGTTTGCAGTGGTTGCTAAGTGGTTGCTACGGTGTAATTGGTGGTTGGGTGCTAGATACCAAGTGGTTACTATTACCTTAATAATTAATTTGTCTGCGCCAATGTTCTCAGTGCCATTAATTATTAATAGATGTGCGTTTCCGCCTCTCTCTATCAGCATCAGTCAGTACTTTTGCACCATTCGTCATGCTGCCATACTTTGTTCTGCACAATCAGAAACTAAATAAAGTGTGTTTCTTAGAGGAGTTGCTTGTCAAGTGCACCAGTGTTTTCACACTGAGGTTGACTTTGGTGAATTTGACTTGTGAATTTGCACTACTGACTAATAACAAGCTGTCTTGACAGTGCTGACATCTGAGAGTGTGGAGAGTCAAAGAGTCCAAAATGGAGGAAACTATCATATCTTGCTAACTGCACTGCCCTATTCTCTTTCACTTAACCTCCTCCTGAGTGTAAACTCTCTGACAATAGAGCGCTGCTTTGCAGACAATTAATGGTTAGCAAATTAGAGCTTAGCTCACCAGCTACAGCAGTTCACCAACTACTCCCGCAAATAGTCATTACAGTGTCACCAAATGTCTAAAGCCAATTATTTTTGCAAAGACATGCAGATTTATTTAGCTTGGAAGCTTTGAGTTGTGATTATACATACATCAGGCATATAAAACCACTTTAATGGGGGAAAAGTGAACAATTAATTTAGTTCTTTAGTCTAAGCCACCTTAAAAACTGTCTTATACCTAAACAAATACTGTAATCTACATCCATCTGTCACATCAAGCACATTGCCATTTCCTGGAAAAGTTGATCTTGAAGTTCATGATAAAAAAAACTAAAGTAAAATATGATTAAAATTACCACATTGCAATTGTATGCCTCCACTAATAAGTGACGTTGTAGGTCACACACATCTCTGTCCAGACTCAGATTCTAATACGTTTATGCACGAGTCCAAGCGGATGTTGGTGCCAGATGTAAGGAAATTCCTTCCAGGCGTTTCTGAGATATAGCACCGAGGTC
>JAUBNQ010000010.1:12317267-12327773 GCA_032353495.1 Ctenopoma kingsleyae | reverse complement strand
TGTCAAAATGTGTGTGTGTGTGTGTGTGTGTGTGTGTGTGTGTGTGTGTGTGTGTGTGTGTGTGTGTGTGTGTGTGTCAGTGCATTTGTGTTCCTTCATTGCCTGCTCAGTCACCTGCACGTGGTTGATCGCTCAGCCTTTCTGCTCGTGTGTGTGTGTATATGTGTGTGTGTGTGTTGCAGCTAGGAGAACAACCATTAACAATGATATCAGTTCAGCCTCTATTAATCTCTTTCTGCCTCCCACTGGGCGAGGAGTGGTGGGAGTGAAGAGAAGAAAACAGGAGTGTCACGAATCAAAGAGATCCATGTTTGCTCCTGGTGGGTGATGAGTGTGTGAGGGAGAAAGAGGGAGGGATGAAAGGAAAAAGGGACAACAAGAAAGCTGTACTGTTTCTGGTATGGTGCAAGCATAGAAATCAAGGCTGAAAGGGACAGAAGACTGACTTTACATTTAAATTTCAAGTTAATTTCTACAGAGCATTGTAGAATCTTTCATGTTTTCATCAGCTTTAATTTTGGGACTCACTAAACTGCTCTAAAAAATGAATTTATAGGCAACTGTTTGCCCAAAGAAGATGACAAAAGGTGATAATATCTCAGTGTTGTGTTTAGAGCTTGTTACTGTTAGCCACAAATGGCTAAAATCACTAACTGCAACAACATTTAAAGCTTACTACTAGATTTAGCATGAGACTGTAAATGAGCATCCAAATTGTGAGCCTCAGTCAAAAAGAGAATATTTCTGCACTGCTGTTCAGTGGAACTAGGTCATAGAAGTGTTTGACACCATCTCTCCACATTAACATATGCAATCAGCCACCGCTTTAAAACCAACCTGTTGGCCCCGGATAGGATTTAGCATGGCAAAACAAGGAAAATAGCAGCCACGTGATTTTGTACACATCAGATAATTCTTCGTGGGGCTACTGTAGATCTTGGTGGGGTTCTACCCTCTGACCCTAACCCTAACTAACACAGTTTGTGCCTAAACTTAACCAAACTCCATCAGTCACGTGAATCACTTTGCAGTACGTTTGAAAACTCAGCTACTGACAAAGTACGACGTCCTTCCAACACCAACATCTATCTTTAACTCTTCGTTCTATATCGTAATCTCTGAAAAGGTGATCAGACTTTTTCTAAGGAAGCTGCTCACTCTGGACAGTGCAGGTGTAAAAGTCTGTAGATGTGTGAATATACAGTAAAGTCCTGTCTTCGTTTCTATTCCGCAACACACAAAGCCCCACAGGAAGTGGACAGTCAACATTTTCTTTGGTCAGACCACACTCTCTCATTTCTACACATTCTTCTTTTCTTCTCCCACTTTCTCTCTTCTCCACCTTTCCTCTCTCTCTCCCTCTCTTGCTCCCGGTCTTTCATGTACAGATCAGAGGAGGCTGCCACTTATCACAGGAGTCTAGAGAGGCTTTTATAGAAAAGCTGGCGTTACTTGCTTGATTTAACAGGGCACACACACAAAGACCCCTCTATCTCTCTGTCTTTCCCCTATATAGGATATCCCTCTCTCTTCCTTTTTCACACACACACACTTTCTCCATACAGAAATGTCACTCACTCATAGACTCTCACTCTTTTTTGCACACGCACACACACACACACACACCCATATTGGCCTGCGTCAGCTCTTGTTCTCTCACAATGGGATTACTGGTGTGATTCCTCCACTCCTTTTAAGTGGGCACACCATCAATCCACTTACGATAGACTCCACTGAATACTGAAAAGAGTAAAGAGGAGAGGGGAGGAGAAAGGAAGAGAAAAGGGGGAAAAGAGAAGAGAAGTTGAAAGGAAATATTGACCAGAGGAAAATGAAACAATAAAAGACGAGAAGAGGACATGGACAAGAGTTCAGGGGAAAAGAGAATAATAGAGGTTACAAAAGATGAATCTTGCTTGTGCATTTTAAAATTTGTAAGCACTCCTAGATGAGAAAATGTAAGTCCATGGGAAAAGGAAAGAAGGGAGGACAGTAAGAAAGAGAGAAAAGAGAGCAGAAAGGAGAACTGGCGGCGGACTTCTAGACAGAGGTGAGGCAATCACTGCATAACTCTAACAAGCTCACACACACACATGCACGCACACACAAGTGGACCTGTTGCCAGGGTGACAGGAGGCAGCAGAGGCCCCGCCCTCCCCTGCCGTGTTTCACACAGTGATGTCATCGGTTGCCGCCGGCGCCGGGCGGGCCCTTGGCCAATAGGACAAAGGCACCAGAGGGTGCAGCCTGTCCTCCTCTGCTGTTTCTTTCTTTCTTTCTACTTTCTCTCTCATTTTTTTTCTTTTCATCGGGTGCTCTTCACCCGCCCTCTCGTTTTCCACCCCTCTTTCTTTTTCTACTTATTCAATTCAGGCCAGCGGGTGGCTGCAGAAGTTGAGGCTTTAGGTCTTTCTTCGCTGATGAGGAGTGAAACTGATTAGAGCAGCTGAGATAATATTTCACGGCAGGAGAGACTCCGGTGATTGTTCAAATCTGGTACAGGGAAGATTTTAGATAAGTTTATTTGTGTCTTCTGTCATTTTCTGTCATTTTTCAACACAGGTTTCATTTAAACAGGACTTCTAATGTCAGCTCTGTGAGCCCATGATACTCATCGTACAGAAAAACTGTTGCATAGATAAAGTGTAGGTCAAAACCCTTAACTCTGTCTTTTGTTTTATTTATTTTACATCCCTTGAGCCTGGGTGTCTATTTCGTTCCAGCCTGTTTCTTCCACTCACACTTAAAATTTCATCTCAATAGCTTACTTTTGGCTAAGCTATATATTATTTGGTTTTATAGGGATTTTCTTGCCACTTTCCTTTGTTTTCATCTGCTTTTGCCTAATTGTGGATTAAAGATGAATTTTATTTCAACTTCCTTGTTCACATATGTTGTTGTGCATATGTGGTTGTCATTTTGTTAAAACCTGACAGCAACCTGCTTGTGGCGCTAGACAAAGAGCCAGCAGATGACAAAATTTATGGCTCCATGTACAGAAAAATGAAAAAACATCAAAAAACGAAAATTTGAACCTCGTGGTGGAAAAAACTTCAATAACAACACTGGATTTCTTCCTCTGGAGAACATTTCAGTTCATCAATTAATATGTCTCAGGCCATAGTGGTAGATCAATTAATCAATGGAGTCAAGGGAAAGTTATTATAAATGATTATACTGTACATCATGACTTATACATTTTCCAAACAATTTCACTGTGTTCAGATCATTTGTATGCTGATGTAGGTTGTTTTGTCTGCACCTACAAGGTGGTTTGCATTAATTTCTGTACAAACATTCACCTCTGTAGTGCTGCACTCTGGAAGCTTGCAGAGTTTTGTGCTTCATCAAACCTGCAATCATTTCTTTCATAATCACCACTGTTGCTGTGATGTAAGGAATTTTTTAAATGAGCCTGAGCTAAACCTGCTTTACTAAGCAATCATAATCTAACATTTACTGGACAAAAATAAATATAGAGCTCATTTTCACTGAAAATGATGATGAGAATAAATTACCAAGAGCTTCAAGAGTACTTTACATTCAGACTGTACATAAATGAGACCTTATCAGAAACGAAAGTCACAAAACCAAAACCATGAACAGATCTTGATATTGGCTTGTTGATCAGAAAATATGTTTCAGAAACATATGAAAATGAATTAACACTTAACATGAGCTAACAGATATTTGCCATTATGAGTGCATCTTATCTTCTGACTGTTAAAGCACAGCGCTGCATCTCATTCACAGCAGGAGTTTCTTTAGCAACTAAACTCTCAGACAGTCTGTGTTTTTCTCTGCCCTTTTGGCTTTGCAGCAGCGGATGCCCTTTTCCCACTACATTTAAGTCTGCAGAGTTATTAGTTATCTCCTGTCACAGTCTAGAAATCTCACTTCTCAAGAGACATTTCCCCTTTTACGAGTTGATATTGCTAAAAGAAAGAAATAAAATACTTGGATGTTGTTCCTGAATCTAAAATGAACACGCATGGAAAGCTCATTACCTACAGTGCCTCTTCCATTTTCTGTTATCTAATCTTCAAATGTGTTTGGCTTTATCTTGTTTTATTTTTAGTATTATTATTATTACTATTTGTCCTCACTTGACACCATGCAGCCATATTTCAGCATGTTCCTGCTGTAATCTCATTTCATTGCAACGACCCTCTCCTCTGTGCCGTACTTTTGTCACAAGGGAGAAATGCAGCTAAAGTGCTGTTGCTTTATTGTCCCACAGCTGGAGCCTACAAGGACTCTTCACAGCAGATATAAAACCTTCTCCAGACACAAGAAGATAAGGAACCATTATTTAGGGTGACTGTCCATTATGCAGCTCAGTGTGCATGTACCAGGTCACTGAATGGAGCCACCAGGGCGAGACTGATTGCTAATTATTGCGTTGGATGTTGGTGGCATGCAGAGAAAGGATGAGATAATAAGAAGAGCAGTCAGCGGGGGACGCTGTCAAAGATCTGCACCTGACACATGCTCATAACACATTTTCCATACAAGATCTCATGTACATTAGCATTCTTTTAAAGCTGCGTGAAACAAATAGCATATAGACAATGAAAACCAGGATGTCAGTAGTTTGCTTCAAGAGCGTCAGTGTGACCTCTGACCCAGATAAGTGAAGCACTTTATACTTGAGTGATCTGAATTCTTTATAACAACTACAGAAGCTTACTTTTCAACAATGTGACTCTGCGTGCACACTTCTCTCACACATGTGCAGACACTTTCCTCATGTCTGCACACATAGGAAGAGGGCACGCCCAAAGGAAGACCCAGTCAGGACCTTCTTCCTGTTTGTGAGTTAACAAAAGCTGGAGTGAGGCTAAGTTCATTCTCTCTGTTTGTTTCTCTGACACCTATTGTAACCATAACAATTACTGTGGGAAATCTCAAAACTGACAAGCAGACCAAGGTCAGTCTTAAGATACGATGTACATTATGTCAGGAAACAAAGGTTCTCTTATCAAAGAACAGAAGTGTTTTTGTTTTGAGTCTTGAAGTGCTGCTGAAAGAGTAAAACTGATAGGTTTGGCTATGATTCTCATAGGAACTGAAGAAGTTGCAGGTTGCAGGCCTCATTGTTCAACTTTAAGATACTGCAATCTAAAAATGACTAATTTCTCTAACAGCTCAAAGGGGAAAAATAAAGAAATTGTACGTTATTAAAACAGCACTGTACATGGGGAAGAAAACACAATACACAGCTGTAATCATTTTTCTGAACTGTAATCACAGACTATTGCATTGTATGAAATTATCCATTTAACCTCATGATGTATTCTGGAGGCATGTGAAACCAATATGATTATCCTTTGTTCCACAATCACATCTTTAGGGAATGAATCTATATCGCGAGTGTACTGCAATCAAGACATGAATATGTAATGAAAAACAAACTGGGAAAAAAATCAGTGGTTCTTTTATATCTTTGCACAAATGCACAAATTGCATTGCACACTGATGAAGCTTGGTTGATAAAGTGTATCTGACCCTGAAATAATCCAGCGGGTCACATTGATTGACTGATTAGAACTTCTTACAGTAAAACTTCAGCAGATGACTTTTTCAAGCAGCTCTCTCTTCCTGGACTCTGTCAGGTTGGTGATATGTGTGTATGAGATTAGAAATAACTTAAAGCATCCAAAAGTTTTAGATATGTACACACTTACATAACGTTGTGTAAGTTTACAGTTCTTTCGCCATCTTTACTAGGTCATGTCAAGCAATCAGCCTTCAGCTTCAACACTGTTGTTACATGAAGCGAGAGACATGCTACGTACAAGATGCTGTCAGAGGCTGATTAATGAATGGACAAGGAAACACAAGAGATGTAGTGTGTTTTTAAAATGAATTAACTGATGGGGTTTTTTTAACCATAAAATCATAGTCTGCCTCGCAAGTATTTCATTATATCTTTGATCTCTTTTCTCACAAACAAAGAAGAAAAACAAGTTTGGAACAAAGAGTTTGTTGATAGGTGATTAGCCCTATCTGCCTCCACTTGACAAAATCAAGGCTGCAGACATGAAGACAACATCATAAGGCACGGGTGGTGATACACAGCTGAGGCCATATTTGATACCCATCAGGGGTTCACGAGAGAGAGCGTGACTTATTGGGAAAGGAAGGCAAAATGGAAACAGTATGAAGCAAGGAAAAAGCAAATGTTGAGAATATCATACATACTGTGTAGGGGACTCTAAGGGGATCATCAGATTAACAAACTGCGGTGTTAAAGCAAAATCACGGTAACTGGAATTCTTTCTTGTTGGTTTTTAAAATTTTCAATACTAACTTCTCCAGTCAGAGACTATGTCTACATTAAGTGTTTCAGGTTGTTAACTGCACTTATATAAACACTAAAATACAGACAAGATGAGTGAACGTGTAATTTTTTTTCCCATTGAGTATACTGTACATAGAGGACTGATAACCAAGGTCCCTTTGTCATGACTCAACTTGTAGATAACCTCACCTGGATGACTGAGAATCTTCAAAGGATTCATCGCTTTTGTTTGGGTCACTGCCAATCCCCAATGAGACCAATAGTTTTCAGCATGTGTCTGTTTGAAATAAACCTGCTATGACCTGCTATTGAAGTGCAATTCTTACTTAAAAGGACAAAACACTTCCACATGATGTTCTCAAGTTCTCTGACCCACTATATTAGAGTTCAGCCTCAGGCTTCAACTCAACAAATGAGCGATTCACTCCAGCAAAACACTACCTGGTTGGTTTTAGAAAAGCTGTTTCAGGGCGACTTTAATTTGAGTCGTACACAATGTAGAGGTTTGTGATCATAGATGTGACCCTTGAACACTTGCACACTGCTACTTGCTTCTTCGTACTGCAGGTTTCTGCAGGTCAGAGAGGAAACAGTGGAGATAAATATGTCAGACAGAGTCTAAAACATCAACTTCTAATGGAACCTGCACACACACACACATTCAAAGAGTGAGTTCCATGTTTTTGTAATTAAAAGAAAGTGCTCCATTAGGTCTCTATTAATGTCTGGAACAACTTCATGTCCAATCAAGTGATTTGGTCCACTACTCCTTTGTGGTTTCTATGGCAACAGACCTACTGAACCTCTCAATACCTGATTTACAGTGAAGAGAGTGCACCATAATGTACTCCATTATGACGTCCTCCATCCACTGGTAATCAAGTGCAAAATCACTCTCTTACAAATTAATAAACACAAACAAAACATACTCTATTTTCAAGCCTCTGCACTTCAGCCTTTTTTCTGTCTCAGTTTAACTGCATCCAGTTCTATGTTGTTTACTTGCTTACTGGTATGAATACATCTGGTTATTGCACACCTACACATTATCTGGATTTGCAGGATGCTATTTTTTATATTTGACATAAGGACAAATCAGACTCTTTTTCAAGATAGTCAGAGACACACTATCTGCTGTCTGTGAAGAATACTCTTCAACTCAAGTAGCGTGAGGTTTATCTTGTAGCTCTTTTCATTAATGACTAGACAAAAAGTGGAGATGTCAGCTCCGCATGCAGCATTAAAAGATTTAATTCAATTTAAATCATTTTTATGTAGTGCTAAATTAGAACAGAATCATCTCAAGAGTGAAGACCTTACAGAGTAATTTAGAGAGAAACCCAACAATAGCCCGACAGTGGAGAGGATACTCCCCCTTTAACGGAAGAAACCTCCAGCAGAATCAAGCTAAGGGTGGGCGGTCATCTGACATGGCCAGTTGGGATGAGTAGAAAGTTTAGAGAGAAAAGGAAAGCAGACAATAACAAGCAACAGACAGAACGTGATCAGGGAGAATGCCAGCAGCTTCCTGGTGCAACCAGCCAGTAGGACCTGAGCCACAAAGAGTGGTCTCCTCTCATGATTTAGGACCTGGAAGAAGGGTAGAATACACATGAGAGAGAGCAAGTGAGAGAAAGTGAGGGAATGCACACAGCATGTATGCACATGTGCTTCGGAGAGAAAAAACAGGGGGCTAGAGGAATACAGTGACTTTCAGAGTAAATACCATGATCTTGTTAGCAGGACTACAAGAGCTACACTCGACACCAAACAAACCAATCAGAGTCTGGAAGCTGCTCAGTACTCATAAAAGTCCTTTTTCTTCATATGCAGGAGTTTATGTCTGTTGAGTACGTGTGGGTATGGAGTCTGGCTGAACTAACTCTGCAGCCGCTGTAAGCAATTATAATAGACTATTGGATTTGTTTTATACTGAACTAATGTGTAAAAAAATAAAGAACGTCTGGATTGTTGAATGTCTGTGAAGATTCTCAGTCGTCCAGGTTATGGTTATCCCAAAAAACGTGGTGTTGACTGGACTTTTTAATTCAGTTCACCGTTTTACCCACCAAGTCAGTGGCTAGTGACTTGTAAACAGTGCTCTCTCTGCATTTTGTTAAGGTTCTTAAAGTCAGAAAAAAAGGCTGAAAATGTTGTCAGACAGAAAAACTATTACAGAACAAATAGAACTGCTGTAAAACAGGATAGAATAATATGCGTAGAAGTAAAGAAAAGTACATCTGGTGCACAATGTGTGAAGTATTTAGAAAGGACAAATCAGTGGAATCGGCCCTTATCTCTCTGCACTCACTCTCCATTTTTTCAGTCTTAGCAGGGTTATTAAAACTGGCTAATTCACATTGCTACCAAAGAGACTAAGGCATTCAGCTCTATCTATTTTGAGACAGCTAAGCGCCTAGCCTAGTTTTTCTTTGTGGATAGAGCAGCTTTTAGCCCAAAGCAATTAGGCAAACTCACTAGCCTTGTCAGCAAATGCAATGAATGCAATCCTGCATTGACAAATTAACCACTGGGCAGATTTTCTACCTTCCTGTCCCTATTCAACAAATCTTTTTCTTCTTCTTTTTACTTCAGTTCCCTTTTTGCTCATGTGATGAAATGACAGAAAAAGTGATTAACTGCTGGAATCTGCCTATTGGTACCCTCAATCACAGACATCCAGTGGCACACACAAAAACTTCAATTCAAAATTCATCATTCATGTTTCATGTGAGGGGCGCTCAATGGTGCTGTTTTGGAGAGCCCAATTTCCATGACAACAGGTCTGAGGATTAGGGTGAAAAACTGTCGTTCCAAAGCAATTGTCAGAGCACCTTGATTCAGAAGCACACTTAAGAGTGAAGGAAAGGAACTGAGGACAGGGGGTGGAAAGAGAGGGATTTGGGTCGGTTGGAAGGATCAAGGAATAAATGGAGGAATGGATAACGATCCTGTTGACGATCACTTTACCCCCACACCTCACTCATTCTCAGTCGCTATGGATAAAAGGTAAACAGCTAAAATAAAAATGCAAATATATAGCAGTAAGATGTGAGGATACTGAGTGGAAAATGAAAAAGAATCTGTCAAAAAAGAAGAGAAAAGGTGGTGCAGAGGATTCTTTGCTTAGAATATAGGCAACATGACTTTGATAACATGACTAATGCTACTTGTATTCGTGGACTCTGGTTGTTACATGATTAAACACATTTTTCATGATCATGTATTCATTATGTTCTGATTGTCTCGTGAATTTCATAAAATGCTGAAAAAAAGAGTTCCCATTGTTGTGACAATCAGGTAACAAGTTACATGTGATGGTTAAATGACTACAAGTGAAAAGCAAAGAGTGAGGAAAACATTTAGTAGTACTAGAATCATAAAACAGACTTTTTTTAGGCTTGGCATATATTCGTGAACATGTTTGAGTTGATGTTTTCTCCTTCTTGTTTTTTAACTAAGTTGTTTAAATTTTCTGTCTTAAAGAGTAGTTTAAAAAACCTCCAATTACAGGAAATAATTTTAAAGATCAACTGCAGACATATTTCAAGACCTTTAAACATACAAAATAATAATAATGCTGTAAAATATAGCTATATAGGTAGATTGTACCAGCAGCAAAAAATTACCAAAAAGAGATGTATTAATATTGTATTAGCATTTGACGTTGCATCACATAATGTTAAGGAAGCAGTTATTTTAAGTCAAACCATGACATTTTTATTAAACCTAACCATGTTTATTTAGTTCCTAAACCTAGCCTATAAGGTTCTGTGTCACAACCAAACTGCTACAGCACGTTGTGATGCACTTCTCTCCTTCAGGAAATCAGATTTAACTTGTATGCATAACACATCGTTTCTAATCATGTGACTGGCACGGCTTCAGCTTGCTGTAAACAAAGCGCTGTGATTTCCATGATGTGCTTTTTGTCACGTTGTGCCTTCTGCACGCTTTACCTACAGACATCACTGAAACCAAACAGACGTTTTCACCGAATGAGAATGCATCTCACATAGACGATCTCCTGTAGTGTGCTGCATGTGTGAAAGAGCACGAGGACACACTTCCAGTAACAACACACCCTTCTATGGGTCATATGAGAAAGTAGCGGCAAAAACAATGTACAGTACTGTGCAAAGGTTTTAGGCCACTATTGTTGGTCACTAGATTAGTTTTTTAGCAGTGCTATGATGTCCATA
>JAUBNQ010000010.1:12288619-12300924 GCA_032353495.1 Ctenopoma kingsleyae | reverse complement strand
CTTAACACCAGAATATTTATTCTTGCACTTTGTGTGTGTGTGTCTGTGTGTGTTTGCGTGTGTGTGTGTGTGTGTGTCTGCCAGTCTCTGAGGAGTAATATATTAGAGGAAGTGGGTGGAGTGTTTTTTTGCTCTGGACCAAAGTGAAAATCATAGAAGAAGGTCTGCGTGTGTGTATGTTCCTGCGTATCTTGGTGCGGATCAGTTTGAATTTTCTACATAGAGACTGAGGACATTATTGGAAAGTATGGATAGCTTGGTTTGTCCACACTTTTGATGAGTGCATTTCAATTGTTAGGACTGTTAGGATTTTAGGACTAAGGGTAGAACCAGGTTTAGGTTAAGGCTAAAGCAAGCGTTGAGGTTAGGAATGTGGCTATACTGGTTATAGTTTGGGGGCTAGGAAGTGGTTTATGTTTTTGAGTGTCCCCACAAGTGTAAAAGCACATAAGTATCTGAAGGCCAACGCCTTGACATGCATCCTGTTTTTGTTGAAACTCAAGCAGTGTATCCTTGAATCCCTTACTTATTCTGTAATTGTACAGTTGAGCACCAGGGAGAAGATACAGAAATGGATCACAGAGCAAGATGAGCAGAGTGAGACACACACAGGGATCATTATGGAACCAGTGGTTTTGGTTTCCCTCTTCACAGTTGCCAAGTAGCTGACTGAAACAGAGTCAACAAGTTGTTCCACACGGGATGCAGCAATTCCTTAGGGACAATCAGTTACAAAAACTATTGATTTTCATTGTTTAGATAGATGAGAGACCAATTAAATTACAATGTTTTCCTTCAGCTACAAAACCATGAAATAGAATAAATTGCTGGTTCAACACTCTTGCAGGTGCACCGTTCTGATGGGAAAAGTGCCTCCTATTGCTGGTTTCCTGCTGGTCAAGCTTTTCATAATTAATGTTCATTGTGGGTGACTGGGTAAACAGGACAAAACCTGTCATCAGTTTAAAGTGCTCTCTGAAGCCAGTGTCTTAAATTAATTAAGTTAAAGTAATTACCAAAATAGATTTTAGAGTGTACTTCAAAGTGACATTTTATGTCACTTCTCTGTTTCCATATACACAAGCGAGTTGTCATTGAGTCATCAAGTCAGTGTCATACTTGCAGTTACATCGTGCATAGATGTGGTCATTAATCTGTGTCTCAGTGGAACAGTTCTGTCTGTTGTTGTTGTTATATGTTTCCTTTCAACATTTAAACAACATTTAAACAATTTAATTCTGTAATGAAAGCTAATAAATTTATATGTCCCTGATATATTCCCAAATTCCAGTTAGAGGTTACATAGTTTTGTGATTAGCAGATAATGAGCTAGTCACTTTTTTTTTAGCTGAAGGTTACAAACACTGTAACATTGAAAATCTGCCGGAGCAGACAATACAATGGATAAATTGGCTCCATCATGCCTTCTGCAGGCCAAAGGAAGTCAGCCAGCCTTAGAAGTTTAATACTGTCCTCCCTCCAGACTTGAGAAATATGAAAATGTCCAGCTCTCCAAGTCCTTCCATCTGCTGCTGTTGTGTGTGTATGTGACATGAATTCATTACAAACAGAGAGCATGTACAGTCCATAATTGTGTTTATGTGTAATATGGGTGTGTGCATGTGCAATCTGTTGCACACGAACAAGCTGATTCAACAGTTTCCAATCAAGCTTGATTTCCAAATCTATATTAAAGGTCTACATTTGGTGTCACTTTCAAAACATAATACATGTAGTTGAGTGTACTAAAGAAGACAGAAAAAATGAATGCTGTTATGGAGCTACTAGACACTGGTGTTCACTGTGCATCACAAACCTAGACTATGTATACACATTCACAAAGACTCACATCAGACAAAACCTATATTTACTCTCAAGACAGAATCATGAGCTCCAAAAAGATGCATCTGTGTTGGGAGGAAGATATGTGGCTGTGATGTTACTTTTGCAAAGTCATTGTGAGCACTATAAGACACCCACTGGCACACACACACACACACACACACACACAAACACCATCTGGAGCAGCTGCAGTGATAGATTACTACCTTCTGACTGTCTCCTATGAACACCTGGGCCTTGTCCCCTGAGCTGCATCTCTTCTCTCTCTCCCACTATCTCTCTGAGCCTAAATCCAAACACTACAATAAGTTAAGAGGAAGCTGCAGGAGAATTTGAACTCCCTCACTTTCTTTTTTTTTTTTTTTTCAGAAGTTAAGAGGTTCCACAAAGTCTTCTATCAACACTTCACTCCATCTCTCCATATTATTTGTTTTTTCGGTAAAAAAAAAAAGAAACTTCAACCTTATTTATTGAGAATTCAAGACACAGTTAACTTGATCATTCTGCTGCCACACACCGTCTCATGTATTGTGCTTATTGTTGTTGTTCAACAGTAAAGGCCTCCAGGCTATGTAAGAGCTGTTTGACCATGTGCTGCGTCTGATGACCTAGCCTCCACAGTCACCTGACCTAAACCCAACACAATTATGACAATTATGAAATTACATAAATTCAGACCTGCGTCCAGTCATGGTTGCTTGACATGCATACGTATTAACATAGACCAGATGTGTGGTATCATTCATCATGTTAAAATAAGCGAATGCTATAAAGGATTACTACCTCTAAATAAGAACTTTTAGGAACAGCAGCATATTTTTTGAAACAGCAGTACATGTTTAAAGCTGAGAGATGTTCAGCTTGTTAGTGTGATAGACATGACATTGATTGCAAGTTGCACAATATGTACATAGCTTTTTGTTCATAGCACTAACAGTATACAAGTCAGTGTTAGTTGTTACTCTGACTGTAATGGGAAAGAGACCCAGAGGGTCAAATTTAGATTTGTTTATTTGAAGTGACACATAAGGTGATGTATTTTCTTTGAAAAATCCTTATCACCTTATTGAGTGGATGTTATCACTGTCCTATAAATGATCATTTCTACTATCAATAGATAGCACAGTCATTTGTGATAAGCTGCAGTGTGAGAAGCGAGCACATTTTTTTGTTTGTGATAAGTTTTTGATTGTGTCTGACAAGCCTTGCATATCAGTAGGGGTAATATTTTACAATTAAGGCTGCAACTATGATTATTGTTTTATCAGTTAATTAATCAATACATTTTTTTTCCTGATTAAATGGGAGGAAAGGCGCTCGTATGTATCTGCAAAAGGTTCCTTACACTGACATACAGCTCAACATTACTGGGAATCAACATAGTTTAGTTATATAGGCCTAAAAAGAAACTGTTTACAATTTGTAAATGCACTGGAAAGCAGTGCTGCCATTAACATTTTCTCTGTAGAGTCTTCTGTTGAGTTCTTGTCTGAAATATACAATGCAATGACCTCGTACATGCAAAGCTTGAACTATGTCCCCTATGTTGCGTGTAAATCATGTTTATGTAAAAACAGCACAATAAGAAAATCACATATTGTTAATTAAAAGTTAAAAGTTAAAAAGTTTGCTTCAACAGAACTCTGATTGTCTTGATTGTGCTTGCTGGTTGTACAGGAAGCTCATAGTACATTCGTACATAAACCAACAAAAGAACAGACTTGTGAGTCATCCTGACAGGCTTTTAAAATGACATGAATCTCAGGGTGACTCTAAAGCTGTGAAAGTTAGCCCATCATAATCCAGCACAATACATACTGGGGATGAATTTCCTGATGAATTTCAGTGTAAGCTGACAATGAGGCAGCATTATGTTGATGCATTAAAACTAGATGGGGGCTGTGCTGTTTAAGGTATGAGTTAGACAAAAAACAGCATCTTTGTTTTTCTCTTTAAAAACTACAATTTTCTATTGCCATACCTGTTCTGCAAGCCATGCTGAACTAATGTACAGAATACTTATTTTATATATAGTATTTCAATTTGTATGCAAATACATGTTCTTGTGAATATTTGTGTTTGTGCAGTTTTACGAAAATCCTTCTGACTCATGCTTCTAAAAATCCCTCTCAGACGGCTGCCAAAATCTTTCTCCTCATCATCATATTTTGACAAACACTCATTCAAACTGTTTAATTCCTTTTCACATCACTTCTCAGCTTTGTCAAGGCATTTATTTTATTTAAATACCTAGTTTGCAAATGCTTCTCAAAGTGACAGGACAGTCGTTTCATCCAAATAAATTTAGTCCTGAAATCCAGGTTTCAAGTGACAGTCTTTATTCTATTTAAACACCATTCGCAAAACCAATTTTGAGATATCTTGTAGACATTATTATCCCATCATTGATCTATCCTCCATCCGTCTCACATCAATAACCTCCTTTATTCCCTCTATAGTTTTGATCTGAGCTCAACATTATGTCCTCAAACAAACACCAACATATCCCATCTTCTCAGATGATGACTTTCACAGTGACCATGAGCATATGCTAACACGTTACCACCATTTCCATATGTTATTGTGCATCTTTAATGCATTTTTCTGAGTCACTAAATTCTATGGAAGACTTAAATTGCCAGTAGAGGTGCTGAGGATTAAACTCAAAGCAAAGCATGCGTTCTGCCGCTGAGCCACATCCCCTTGTTCAGTGTGAGTTGATGTTTAAAGTTTAAACTAGACGATCTCACTCTGTGATGAAAGTCTTGAAGATTCTGAAAAGGATGACACAGAAATGTTAAAATTGCTATATTTCCATATTTGAAACCTCTTTTATGAATATTAGAAATATTTGTTTGAATGGTAATATAACGGTGTTACTAAGATGAAACCACTTGTTTATAAAATCACATTACTGTTAAAAGGAGCTAATCTTGATTGGTACTTTTTGTTTTGCCAGATCCCTTCGAGATAGGTAGAAGCAGTGTAAAAAACACACTGAAGTAGCCCTTTCCTACTGACATCACCAATTCTTGGATTATAGCCTTTTATATCTCCCCTAATCCTCTCCCTCTGTTTGGGATCTCTCATTCTACCTCCATGTTTCCCCCCCCTGAAGATTTGTATTTTCTTTCCCAGTCAGTCTGTCTAGTTTGTACAAGATAGCAGGTTTTACCAGGGACAGATGGATGTTGTGGTGAAGACTGAGCGATCACAGAACACTGTGTATATTTATATATTGTACTCCTGCTTTTTGTTTTTCTCTTTGCTTATGAATGATGCTACGCTCTTCTGTGCTGTATGTGCCACATGCCTGTGTACAAAAACATGTATGTTGTGAGTGACTCATCAATATACCTCCTTGCACTTTTTCTCTGCTGTGTGTGTCTGTGTGTGGTCCTTCTTATTGTAATTTTCCCATATAATTTTCACTTTTCTTTTAATCATACCCCGCTTCACAGGAGCTGCCATGCTCCATCAAAGTGTAACAGGGAGATGAGAGGATTTTCCCTCTTTTCTTCTCTTCTCTTCTCTCCGGCTACTTAATTACTTTCTCCTCCTCTGCTTCCTTTTTCTGAGGCTCTTTTTAGGAGGAGAAAAAAATAAAATTCTCTGCTATGTTTTTGTCCCCAACCCTCTCTCCTCCCTCGTACTTTGCAGATTTTATGTGAAGTATTCAATTTCCTCTCTCCTTTTATCTTGTTCTTACTTTATCTCCCTTGTAATACCATAGATTTATGATGTATTAACCTAGATTTATTGTACTTCTTTGCCGTGCCACTTGTGATTTTTCAAGAAGTGGGTCTGCTTGGATTAAATAAACTGCTACTTTCATACAAGTCTTTCAAACAAACGGTGAAAGGTAGACTGCATGGAACTTTGTAGCTGAGTTACATAAGACTTTTTTTGCAGCTAAATTCTTTACAGGTGTTTTGCACATGAAATGAAGTTATCTTTAGCAGCCTAAAACACGGTTTGTTGCGTTCTATCAGTGTGTTACTGCAGGAAAGATGAAAAGTCATGCAGTAAACATGACTAAACAGTAAGTGCTGTAAATACTGACGGGATGCTGTTTTCAGTCTTTACATTCCATATCAGATGTGAGTTGAATATACAGTATACAAAACGTGTTGCCAAGATTGTGGGTGTCCTGTATTGTGTAATCATGTTAAATTTTACACTGCCTGCAGTATGTGCTGTACGCCTTTTTATCTGTGTGACTGCCACCTTGAATATGTAATGCTCTTTTTGTTTAGAAGTGTTTTCCTTCTCCTTATTTGCCTCCTCCGGAACACTTAAGCCATTTCCACACCCCACACAGTTGCACTTGGATCAGCGTACATCCCACAAATCCATTTTGAGTCACAAGAATAATGACTCTGAAAATTTGTGTCTCTTGAGAGGAGGATTATAATCCACTGGCCCACAGCCAACACTTCATCCTGAGGGCTCACAATGAGCCATATTTCTTGTATTACATTACAATAATAATGTGAAACTTCATCAATACCCAGAGGCCACTTCTCTAGTCAGTTGTCCTTGTCTCCATAAGGAGTTAAGACTTGAAGAGCAGAAACCCTGGAGCTTTGTCAAAAATGCTTTGGCAGAGCAAATGCTCGCGAATGTGGTTGTATTAACTGTGGTCCTCTGCACCCTGACGTCAAATCAGGCCAAATCCTTAATCTGCTCAGCCTTTAAAAGGACCCATACACACGATGAAGTATGGTAATTTGTGAGCTTTACAGGTGCTGCTTGGCAGATTTTGTTAGAGCCAGTCTAGTTGTGTCCATGTTTCTGTTTTTTTATGCTATGCTGTTCTAAGGTAATTGACTAATGGCTATAGCTTTATATTTAACTGACAGCTATTAATCATCTCATCTGAAGTCAAACTCCACAGTCCTTCCATCCCAAAATCAAATCATTGGCTTGTCCAAAGTTAAGACAAATCAAGTGGATATCTTCTATAGCAGTGATTCCCTCTAGTGGTACGCAGGAACAGGAACCTGAGAATTTTTGACAAAAATTAAATAATAACATTAAAGACATAATACTACTATAGTTTACAGGTGAACTGTCTCCGCTCACTGGACAACACCAGACTTTTAAACACTTTACATCTCCATAAACATTACTAACAGCATTAGAGTCACAACATAGCAATCTCTCAGGCTGTATTTACACACAGTCACAGAGACAGAAACAGCCTCACAGACATCACTGAAGTCTGGCGATTAACAAATCTGGAGCACGGATTAATAATTGTGTCATACAGCCGCTTTGAAGCCCAGTGTGTCCCTCTCTTAGTTTACAGACGAACTGTTTCAGGTCACTGGACAGCGTCTGACAGTCAAACTTTTGATACACTTTACACCTCCATTAGGCGGCCTGGTAGCTCAATGGGATAAGCATCAAACTGAGATGCAGAAGGTGGTAGGTTCAAATCCCAGGCAGACCCCATACCAGGTGTGTCTTTGAGCGAGACACTCGGCGCTAGCTCCCCGGGCGCCACCTGTGGCTGCTCACTGCTCCCCCCAAGGGGATGGGTTAAATGCAGAAGTTAAATTTCATTGTAACATATAAAGCTGATTAGAAAAAAATGCTGATTATTATAAACACTATTAACAGCATTAGAGTCACAGAACTCCACATCCCGAATTACAAGTCTTAGCCCAAACTGATTATACAGTGTTTTCATTCACATGCTGTAGCCAAAATCTGGTTTCTGAATGTCTGTCATAAATTAAAACCATGTCCAGTTTTATTGGGGACGTCGGCCTTCTGCACGTCAGTGAGAACCAACTCATGTGAGTCATGTGATCATTGTTGCTACGTCTG
This sequence comes from Ctenopoma kingsleyae, assembly GCA_032353495.1. Taxonomy (NCBI): domain Eukaryota; kingdom Metazoa; phylum Chordata; class Actinopteri; order Anabantiformes; family Anabantidae; genus Ctenopoma; species Ctenopoma kingsleyae. Next base: position 12,293,247 of record JAUBNQ010000010.1, on the reverse strand, counting down.
ATTGGTGAAACTAATGTGTAGAATAAATGGTAAAAAACAAAAGTCGAGTGTTGTCCAATACAGCGGAGTAAGAATCTTCTTCACAAAACTACTCAAGTAAAAGTAAAACGTACGGTGCAATAAAACTACTCTTAGAGGTAAACTTTTTTCAAAAATTGACTTAAGTAAATGTAACTCGTTGCTACCCACCTCTGGTCATATTGGTGGTACTTGGAGAGCCAAATATTTTTTGAGGTGTTACCCGGTGTAAAAAGTTTGAGAACCACTATTATATAGTTATAGTTTTTTTGTTACTATCGTTCCACTACAGCTGAATAGGGCAATAATAATAATAATCTTTTATTTTTTAATTTTGTTTCATTCAGTAGATCTAAAGAAATGTAATAAGTGTTATTTCACCTTGATGAATTGTACTGAATGTGACCCTGGAAGTAACTAGAAGATGTTAATGATAGTTTTCATGATCTGCTCAATACATCAGTCTCATGTGTCCCTAGTGTGAACACAACTCCTATAGGATGTTAATAATTCCTACATTCCTACATTTTTGTGTAATTGGTTGTGTGTAAAAACGACTTTCCACCAGACAGTTCCTCTTCAGTTACAGTTACAACCACACACCTGCAGTGATTCAACCCAGGGTCGCTCTTCCAGTTCATTTTCCGTCACAGTCAGCCAGTTCAGTTTAGTGTGTGGTGAGTAAAAGTGCACATAGTTGCTCAGGAGGAAACCCCACCCAGACCTGCTGACATACACAAACGTGTCCAACCACATGTAGTGTAAAATGTGCACACAGACAGGAAACAGTCATTCAGATACAGTTTCGGTACTTTCACCACAATTGGCAAATCAAGGATTAGGCCAGTGAGAAAAGCTCGGCTTTCAATCACATTCTTTTATTTGTTTGTCATTAGATATTGTTTAACATGATTGACAGTGCAGATATATGAAAATCAAGAATGCATGTTTTTCATGTTGCCACAAACACACACACAGTGCCAAGGTCAGGCTGTTCACACCTCTGTGTGATGTTAGCAGAGCAGCAGGTGGTCATACAGATGGAGCCTGGCGTCACTCTTCACACAAGGATATGGAACCTATTAGTCCCACACTGAGAGATGGCTGGTTGCTCTCAGATCATGCACACAATGAGACACATCATTTTCTTCATCTAACCCCACTTAAGCTTGTGTTTGTCCACCCATCTCCATATAGGCCTAAGTCTTTTAATCTTTGCTATTTACTATTTCAGTTCAATTTGTCAAAACCTAATAAGAGGACGACAGGGTAGAATGGCAGATATTTACAGCAGAAAACTTGGCAATAATGAAGTTGTACTTTTTACGTACTTTTTAGGGTATTATAGGGTGGGGTCTCTTAGGTTTTCCTGTGGTTGTGGTTTTCAAATGCAAATTATATTTTGAAGCCCCTCTCCTCTTCTTAGCTGTTTTTTGTAAGAGGTGGTAAATTGTAGACCAAGAGGTTGAAAAGAGAAAAGAAGTAAAACTTAGAAAAGAGCTCCTCAGCATGGTTTACAGCTATTAAGCAGTGTGGTTACACTTCCGCTACTCCACTCTCTGCCTACTTGCTTGTTATCTGCCTCTATCCCGCTCTGTCAGTCATGTCCCTACTCTGCCTCCATACATCTTTCTCAAAAAGAAAATTATGTCCATGTGCTCAGTAGCTGATTCTGACCACTGATCACCATGTCAAGACTAGCAAAATAATACATTTCTATTTCAGTGCCTTAGCTGCAATAAGATACAGCCTGCTAGAAATGTCTTATCATCACAACGTAGTAATTAAACTCATCTTCTCAATTTCTAATTTGTTTCATTCTGCCCAAGGTTAGTTGAAATCTAAACAAGCATCCTCTTGAATTTTGTATCTAAAAACAGCAGTTAATCTCCCCTGCGGTCTCTGCCATCAAAATATCACTCTATAAATCTCCTTTTCTCTCATCACTTCTGTAATTACACTTTCTCTTTCTCCTTCTTCCTCATTCTTTTGTTCTTTTGCTTTCTTTCCCACAAATTTGCTGTTTCTTGGTTCCTCTTTTATTTTTCTCTCATTTCCTCTCCTATACATTAACTTTATTTCTCTAAGTACAGATTGGAAGAGGACAGAATTACTGCGTCTTGCGCCTGTTTCTGTCCCTCATCTTGTCGTCTTTATCTGTGTCTGAGCAGACACAGATAGATTGTGTGTCTCTCTCGCCTTTTCTTCCAGGACACTTGTGAAATACAAGTACTTCTTCTCTTCTCTTTTTAGTGGTTTGTTATTTACTATCACAAGTGCAATCTTCCAGGCCTGCTCTCATGTCTCTGTGATGTCTCAGGTCTGCTCTGCCACATATCATTTATCATTCTTCCTTGCCTTATTTCACTTCATGTCACATGTACTTTAAACACTTCTTTAAAAACTGTTCCTAAAGCACGTATGGCTCTTAGGAACCAATAACTGCATGGCATTCGTAAACACACAAGAAAATAAACTGCAGTTTTTTGTTCATGTTTTGGTTTAGCATGCTGGCAGAAAAAGACACAATGGTCAACAATTTTCTGAAACCAAGCATTTTTACTTAAAAAAAGAAACGCCTCTCAGCTCTGACCCCCAGCATTCTCACAAAAAGTACTGTACTGAGTAGTTTGTTGACCATTTATTTGAGTGACATATAACAAACGTCATAATGCTGCATCCAGGTCATTGAGCCAAACTACAAGCAGCACCTTTCAGAGTGTGATGGCTGCAACAGAACCAAATCAGCACATTTCTAATTGACATCAGATCATACAGACAAAAAAATGTTTTCTGATCATTTAAAAAATGTGATTGTCACATCAAAATTTCGACCAGGCCAGACCAGACCTGACCACTATTGTTGGTTTCTCAAAGAATATAAGAAAGCTATTTCTTGCAGGTATCCAGGTTTCCTTCTCTATAACCCCCTCCTTTGTTATGTGCCTCCATGAATACAGTCTGGAGAGCTCTTCTCATCCTCTGTCCTCCTGTCTTTTTCAAGTGCTTCAAAGAAGTCGGCCAGCTGCAATCCCCTCTGAGTGTCTGTGTCCGTCTCTTCACCTAACCCTCACCTATTTCAAGATTCTGCTTGAAACCAGGCAGTTGATCTTTTGCCATCACTTTACTTCTCTCTTTCGGATGGTCATGCTCACTGTAACATAATTTACTTGCATTTGGTCATTGTAACTCATCTTCATGAGCATGGTTTACCTAATTTAATATTATTTTCATTCTACATCCACTTGCCCTTTTTACAAATACAGAATCATACACATGTAATAAGCTGACATACGATTGACTGCTCTTTGTGACTTTTCTCTCAAGTTGACACTAGATCTCTTTCTTTATTTTCTCCTGTTCCCCCTCGGTGATGTCAGCCTGATAAGAGTGCTAATTCTGCCCGTTCGTCCTCTATGCCTTTTCAAGTATCTGTCTTCTTTAATTGACTCTATGACCGCATGGCTCAAACAGAAGTGGCTGCAAGGCAATTATGTCACACAGCCATTTCATACAAGATGATCAATGTCCTATTTGTCACAGTCTCAAACTACATCAATGAGCTATTCATGTTTAAATCTCACACAGGCACAGTGATAGACAAGGACACGAGTTTGTGCTGTCAGTGCCGCTCTGTAAGTGAAATATGGATGTCAGAAGCAAATTCCACAGACAGACATTCATCAGCGTTTCCTTCATGTTTAGGTTGACTTTGTGAAGTTTGTGTCAGGGGGTTGCATTAGGTTGAAATCATAGTATTGCTTCACATAAGTATTAAATTGACAGATTGGTGCCAAGTAGAAACTAGAAATATTTTTTAGTGTTACATAAGCAGAGAAACCTGGTGAGCTAGGAGGGATTTTCTATTAAGATAATGTCTAACTGAATAATGAGTAAGAACGGCACAATGATTACTGTTTAACCTGAATGTTAAAGTTTAACTCCGCTTTATTTCAGCCATGGTCTTATGTAGTGACAAGTTAATTGCTAAGATTGAGTCAGTGTATTTATAGCAATGGAATCTTTTAAAATTATAATATAATAACATATATAATAAGATATGAGTTGTAATACACTGGAAATGTCCTTTAATAATAAAGTACAAATCCGCTAAGTATCCAGTCTAAGGTGTTAGTTTCCGTTCAGCTCCATCTCAGTTACTTTCTATTTGACCTCACTAGTGGGTATGTAATCAGTAAAATGTAATAATTTATAGTACAGCAAAATATCCCAATATACACCTCCACATCAATGGTACCTTCACATATACAGCTCTGGAAAAAATTAAGAGACCACTACATGAAAGCTGTGAGTGCAAATCTGGGTTATTTCATCAAATATTGATTTCTGAACACTTCCTAAGTTAAAACATTAGTAATGTGTAAAAATGAATATGAACTTTTTTTGTTTTGTTTTTTTTTGCATCATTTGAGGTCTGAAAACACTGAACCTTTTCTGGTATTTTGACAAATTTTCATTTTCTGCAAATAAATGCTCTAAATGACAATATTTGTATTTGGTAAATTGAGTTACTGTATGTTGTCAGTAGTTTATAGAATAAAACAAAAATGTTAATTTTACTCAAACATATACCTTTAAATAGCAAAATC
>JAUBNQ010000010.1:12270929-12281883 GCA_032353495.1 Ctenopoma kingsleyae | reverse complement strand
ATTATTACTTTTGTCAGATTAAAGTTATTTCTGTGACCATTGTGAGTTTTTCTTTCATTGACCGAAGGGTACCAACAGTTTTGTCCACATCTGTAAAATAGTCATGTTATGCTTAATTTAGGGTTTATCTGTTATTCTGGGACTCCACTGATCTGACTCTAAATTTCAAGTTAAAAAAGTGCAAATACACCCTAAAATGTGTTGTTGTGCGACAGTTTCTCTTCCCTTGAGTCTGAACTGAGCTCGCTCGAGTTCTTCCCCCACTCTGTTCTGATTTGCCAGCTTGTGGAGGACTTCCAGGGGGCCAGACTATGCCCAGCCAGAACACAGACTGGGTTTCTGTAGAAGAGCACCAGCCTTTGAGCGCCATGTGCGGTGAACAGAAAACATCACTTATAGTGTGTTTGTGGCCTGTATCTGTTGTTGTTTTGTGGTTCCGTCTTTGGGAAGAGTAAATCAAGTTTCTTTCACAGCCAAAAAAACACTTTCTGTGAGACATGTCTGCATGGGTACTTGGGCTGGCACAGACCACTCTTAATGCTAGTGCTGCTGTTGCAGTCGTGAGCAGAGCGACTGGTGCTAGTTCAGGTGTTCATGCAGAGGTCAGGGTTTCTCTGGATCAATTAATGTTAATGCTGTTCCTGCGGGTTAGTGCTAAGTGGTGCCTTGGTGATTGTGAGCAGAGAGGGAGGGATGCTGTATGTACTCTATATATACACACAAACGAATGCCCAGTTATGGACTTCTGTACAGTGTGACATCAACATATACAGCATTTTGAAAAAACTCTCAGAAATGAAGCGAATTGGCCAGAGTGAAACCTGCAAGTTTCACTACCAGCCAACATGCAAAAATACATTCACCAGTTTTGGGCCTTTCACTATGTCTAATGTGGGCGCCCAGCTTCACAACAGAATGTATGAAACGTCAAACCACTAAATGCATAATATGACCCCTGCAAATATTCATATATCTGATCATCGAAAATATAGATATATGTTGTATGTATGTATGTGTATACATGATTATGTGTAAATGCTCCATGGACCATGCGTGTTCTGTAGTTTGTGTTCAATAAAACCCTGTCCGTCTATGAATGGGTCCATTCTGGTAGTGGAATATTTCTTAGATGAAATTCTCCCATCAAATGAGAGTCAGCTTTGTTCTGTTTTCTGGAAAACACTTAACAGTTTCAGTTGAGCAGAAAAATAGCTCCATGCCCGAAAGTTACAGTTCATAATTTTCCTTAACTTGTGTATAAGGAATTTTTTATTGTTAAAGTAGGAAGTCAGTTATTAACAATGATTAACAATGGTAAACAGGGAAAGGACAGTAATGCAGGTGATAAACAGATAATGTAACAATACATTGCTTAAAGAAACGATGTATACAGTACATAAAATCAGCCTGATTACACAAATTCATCAGCATATTCTACACACCAACAAAACACAATCTACTTCATAACTTAGCCACTTGTTGGCCACTCACATCCAAAATACAGTATGTGCTAAGAGAGACTGTATTGCACATTCGTCTGCATTTCCTTCCAGTACGTTATTTTAAACCAGAAAAGAAATAACTTACTTATGTTGTGGACAGGGGTCAGCGAGGGAAAAATGTACTATACTATACTATATTCTTGACTAGCTGTTTTGTCTGATAAATCAAATGTCAATAGCAAACTGGAGTGATTGTATTGAAAGTTATAAATGTGGGATTCTGAGCATGTAAACATGTGTTTTTATGTCTCGTCAATGCTGACACTATTCTCAGCAGCTCATGCACTCAGCAGACAGGCTTCACAGATATAAAAACACAACTCTGTTGTTGAAACGCTGACATCATTCTCTCTAAAATACACCCACATATATGAAAACATAACTTATTGCATGTACACTGAGCCCAAAAGTAGATGAACAGTTTTTTCCCTCTTCACTGATTTGCATTAGATTTACATTTTTGGGAACTGCAGTAAGATGTTATGTGTTCCTGTGTTTGACTGTGTGTTTGTGTTTTGCATATCAGTCAGTCTGAAAGTTATTTACTGTGTGTGTGTGTGTTTTACATACTGATGAGTCATGATTTACAGCAGTAGCATTAAAATTAAGCAGGACAGTCGCACTGTTAAATTCACCACAGCAGGGATGATGTCATTCTCTGGTACATGTCTGCATGGTGACAAAGATATGCTGACAGAAGATACTGTACATGTGCTTTTCTTTGACATAAACCTTTTTACTTAATAGTTTTCAGTAATGAAGTCACATAATGTTGCCTCTTTGTGTGCGTGTGTGCGTGTGTGTGTGTGTGTGTGTGTGTGTGTTGCAGGGTTCTGCGTGCAGACGGAGTGTGTGAGAGTGTGCTGTATGGCCTACCGCTGGTGATACGCCCCACCACCTGCTGGCAGCTGGACTGGGATGAAATGGAGACCAACCACAACCTGTTTTATGCTCTCTGCCACACACTCCGGGTGTGTGAACACACACTCTGTTTGATTTACATGTGAGAAGCACCAGCAGCGACAGAAACAGTCAAAAATAACATATCTATAAATCTGTCAATAACAAAAGTTTTGCATCAGCTTATGAAAGATGCATGTGCCTATGTTAGTTTAGATCAAACATGTAGACATATTTTAGATTTTATGCATATTTTTCACACAATGACTCAGATGATCAAACTAATTTTAATATTACACAAAGATAACTCGAGTACATACAAAATGCAGTTTTTAAATGATGATTTCATTTATTAAGGGACAAAAGCTGTTGCAAATCTAATAACTGGTTGTGCCACCCTTGAAAGTCTTTCACATCGCTGTGGAGGAATTTTGTTCCACTCTTTTTTTCAGAGTTGGAGTTTTGAACCTGAACGGCCTGTTTAAGGTCATGATGCAGCATCTCAATCAGATTTAAGTCCAGACTTGATGATTTTGGCCACTCCAAAATCTTAATTTTGTTGTGCTCTTGGAGTAATATTGGTAGGCCGCCCCCTTCTTAGAATTGTCTTTGTAATCTTTTCCAGACTGACACATGCCAATTACTTTGTTTTTCATCTGTTTTAATTACTTCAGATTGCAGCATTGAGAGCTTTTATCATGCTTCACTTTGTCAGACAGCTTCTATTTAAGTCGTTTCTCGATTCAACAGGTCTGTCAGTAATCAGGCCTGGGTGTGGCAAGTGACACTGGACTCAGCTTTCCATTTATGATTTAACAAGGTGGGGGGAATAACGTTTTCACGAAGGGCCAGGCTTAATAAATGAAATCATCATTTAAAAACTGCATTTTGTATTTACTTATCTTTGTGTGATAATAAAATTAGTTTGATGATCTGAGTCATTTAAGTGTGAGAAAAAGTCACACAAGTGGGCAAATACTTTTTCACTATACTGTGTAACAATCCTTTATACTTTATAGTACAGAACCTAATTAAATAATTCACTAAATGATGGTGAAACGTTTATTTAACACTCAGAATTTCTCTGTGCTGTATAAAAGAAGAAAATGTTTTATGTGAGATTTATTTTTCTATCTTTCAGAGTCGTGAATTGTTCCTGTTATTGCAGGTGGAGCCTGTTCAGAGGTCTGCAGCTGGAAGCTCTGGTCCGTGTGTGTGTGTGTGAGAGAGAGAGAGGGAAAGATAAATTATGTGTATCTGTCAGGCTGTTCTCACATTGTCCCTGTGTGTGTGTTTTTGTGTGAATGTAGACGTGTATTCATACTACATCCTCCAGCCATCCTCATCCCTTTCCCTCCTCTTGAAGCCTGCAGCATCCAGAGAGTTGCTGCTGCCCTGCTCACTGCCCATGTCAACCCAGGACCCTGCAGCTGAAGCTATGCACACTGTACAGGTTAGGATATCATAATTCATGCACGAAGAATTACAGAAGTGGACTGAGCTATCCATAACTCTGAAGCGGAAATAGGTCAGTTTTAATCACTTGCATGTGCGCTGATTCTAGGAACTCAATGCTTCACTTATTTGAAACAATTCACTATGTGATTCCCCTATAACAAGGTCATTCTCACTTCCCCTGCATCAAACGATTATTGCCAAGTGAAGTTCGGATAGAAAATGAAATAAACTGTGTATGGAATTTAGGCCATTTCATCTGACTTAAAATTGCTGCCAGTTACAAAACCAGCACAGACTGGAAGTAAACAATGATCTCAGTACACGTGTAAATATGTTCACGTTATAATGTGTATCACATGACTCTAAAGACCAGAAGCCGAAAAGAAGAACCTGCTATTCTCAGCCTCTCACTCAAAACAGATTCTCTGTGGCTCTCACTTCAGTTAGTTTCTTTGCCTGTTAACAAGTAGTAAACAAAACAAAACAAACAAAACATCAGTCAGTGATGTTGGTTTTGGTTCATGACTGTTCGTTGCCTGTCTCTGTCAGGGCTGTCTCACTCAGCTGGACGAGGAGTTTGTTTTCAACCCCCTGTCTCTGTGCAGCAACCTTTACCGTCACCTCAGGAACCGAGGCCTCCTCTCACAGCCGTGGTACCCGTACAGGTCAGCGCCATCGGGTGTCAGCTTGATGAGAAGGGTGATGTGTTGATGAATGAGAATATGCTATGAATAAATCTATGTACCTGTAAAAACAAAGGTGACGACACTGTAACTGATAATATTGATTATTTATGCTGTGATGGAAGATTTAAGTGATATTTGTCAATTATTATTCTCTACTACTAATAATATAAAAATATGATATTGATGATGATTGGTTCCAGGCTGCAGTCAGCAGCTGCTCACAGAGACCAGTGTCAAGCAGCAGAGGGCCCTAGAGCCACAGGCAGTAGACATCCTCGGCAGGTAATTAAAACAGCTTTATGACAGTTCAAAGGTCATACTTGCCTGCTCATATACATGAGTGCAATGAGTATAATGTAAGTTATGGCGATAACATGAGTAAATAACAGTTGGCAACACAAAGCAGGAAGAATATTTTCATAAACCTCACTAATGTACATTTAGCTATACTCATGCAAATTCCTCTTCTCCTCTCACTTCTCTACTCACTAGATGGCAGCACTTTCTACGACGGTTTATTGCTGTTTGAAAAGAGAGACACAAACACTTACTTCATATAAAAGTTTAATGTCTCTAATTTAGGGAACTGATTCAGCAAATTATTTGTGTCTGACTCATATCATAAATGACAGCTTTAGTGTGATAATACAGTATTTAGTCACCTTATATTACTACTTTAAAATATTTCTATGTAGCCACAGCGCTCACAGCAATTGTTATTAAGGTGTGTCCTCATCGTAGTAGTAATACCACACAATACAAATACTCCACTCAAAGTATGCAGCAATGTGGAGCCACATACTGATGTTATAAAACAAGTCACAAGCTGGAAATGTTTTGTCCATGTGGTTAATGTTTTGCAAAGTTTTGTATTTTATAAGCTTAACACGGGTTTGTGTAACTTTTTTAACCTGAAATATAAGTAGAAAATAAAGCTGTAAGGTAAATGTAGTGGAGTTAACAGTTCAGTATTCTGCAACTCAGAATTGTGGTGCAGTGGAAGATCAAAGTTGCAGTAATGCCTGGTTTAATGTAGATCAAAAACTAAAACACAGGGGTAGATTATATTTTCTCTTTTATATTATCTTAGTTTATACAAGTAGTCACACTGAGTCATACGCACTGATGAAACTGGCTGAGGTGGCAGTCCTGTGGCAGTCCTTTCTGTCAAACATAATTCACAAAACATTGGTCTCAGACGTTCAGACTAATAGTTAAGACTAATAAAATCCTATAGCTACTATTGCTACAACATCATTTCATAGTTCAAAGTTAACATTTACACATAGTGGGTGTGCTGCTCTGAAGGACGTTAACACTTCATCCCTTCACGCTGCTCTGGTCTGCTGTGACCTGTGAGTGAATAGCTGTTGGCAGTGTGACTCATCTGGCTTGATAAGGCTGCTGACATGCAAATAGTTCACTACACCGGCCAAACACAAAAAATGTGTTCATCTGTTCAGCTTTAACAACCTCAGACTTTGCGTTTGCTTATACAAACACTTTATGTCTGCTCGTGCTTCCTTCCACTTCTCTTTTCTTCTGTAGCTTTTTTATCTCTCTTTTGTTCCACCTCTTTTAAAGCCTCCTCCTCCGTCTTCTTTTCCTCTGTATCGTATGTATCAAGTGCGCCACTTCTCTGCTGCATTGTTCAGTCAAGTTTCCATTTCTATTTATTTTAGCATATATGTACCAAATGTATGTAAAGCGCATGTTGTCTCCATTCAGCCACAGAACCAGAGTCGCCAACTGGGAACTAACAGCAAGGTTAGGGCCACTGTGGCTCCCCTGCAAGCTGCCCCGTCCCACTCCTCATCCACAGGCCCCCCTCCTGCTAAGGCCTGCCGTCCAGCTCTGATGCTACTCAGCAGCAGCAGTGGAAGCCGTCGGGCCCCAGCTCCGTCTCAACAGAAGAAAGACGACAATGAGGATGACTGCATTGTGATGGATGAGCAGGAGAATTTGGACTGAGAGAGCAACACAGGAATAGGAAGAAAGAGAGAGAGGCAGTTTAGCACAATCTGTGTGGTTACAGCGCCTTTATTTTCACCACACAAGTAGTGTCAACTATATGTGAATTTAGCAAGCCCCTGAATGTGCATGTGTGAATGTGCGAGAAAGGAAAGTTTCAGTTCACTGCCATCTGTAGTTTGATGAGGCAGCAAAATGTCAAAATGACACACTGCTAACAGTGAAAATAACCGGAGAATAAATGAAGGGGAATAGCAAGACAACGGAAGCCTGGAAGAGTCAAAAGCTTTAAGAAGGAGTGAAAAATAATAACCTATAAAAGAAAAAAAGGTGGGTGGTGTTGGAGATCTGAGAGAGATTAAAAGCTGGTGGATGTAGAGAAAGCATTGTTTGCATGCTACAGAACACCCACAGCACACGCAGCGTAATACAAAAATACAGTTCAGGCAGAATAGACGTACCGCAGCCACAGTATACAGAGACTTATGGACAAACGCACACATATGCACATTCCTTTTCCATTTTGCCCTTAAGCCCCAGTCTGAACACAGCTTCACTGTTTTAATGAGACAGAGAATAAAGCAACAGACAGAGGGGCCTCTCTGCTCGCCTTCCCCCTTCCAACAAGCTCTCTCTCTGGGGGTCGAAAAGGAGCATGGTTGGGGGGTGTGTGGAAGAAGAAGACAGATAAGAAATAACTCCTGTGTTTTCTAGAAAACAAAAGTGAATGTAAAAGGTTTTACATAACAAAAGGTTTGCAATGAAGAAAAACTGTGTGTGTGTGTGTGTTTGTGTGTGTGTGTGTGTGTGTGTGTGTGTGTGTTTTGGAGATTTGGATAGGGTCCAGTTTAGGCCTGGGCAGGGACGTCAGTGGTTGATATCTGCACAATATTACATTTCCACACATTCAGCTGTTGATTGATGCTCATACGTACACATCGGTCGGTTAGAAACATCGTCATCATCATCGCTGTAACTAATTTATTCTTCATCAGAAATATTTGTCATCCACACACACACACACACACACACACACAGGCTTAATCAGTATCCCGCCATTCCACCCCCTTGTTGAACCTTATAACATTAGGGACTACCCAGTGGCAAATGACTTCATGATGCTGTGACGTCACAGGACTTCCACATTCACGAATTACAACCACAATGATCCTTTTGTTTCTCAACAGGACACTCAAACCTACCCACTGACATTTCACTTCACTTCTCTCTCCAGCCTTTCCCTCTTCACGCTCACTCTTCTTGTAAGTCATCACTCGGCTCAGAGAAGTTGAGTCAACTTGTGTGACGATCATACATTTGTTGAAATAGACCAACAGCAGCTTCTTTGTCCCCAGAGAGGTCAAAGGAATAAAGCCAAAGTTCCTCTGATTGATCTAAACACTTTGAGACACACACCTCATTAAATGTCACAACTGCTAGAGGTTAATGGGATGACACCCACCGTGGCAAAAGTGAGATTGTTTGTGTTTGCATATTCATCCTGAGTTGAGTCTGACATAATATAAAGCATTAGTCAGGAGATTTTCTAGGTTTTTGCAAGCTTGTGATCCATATCAGGCGTTCTTTTCTAAGAAAGTTCTTCATTTGTTCGCTGTTTTTGACTTTACCACACAAACATCCTTAGCAGTGACTCACTCGTGTTCCTGTTAGGCCTTCATGTTGTGTGTGTTGGAAGTTTTTAATCTAATTCATTGTCTTATGTGTGTAACTGACCACTGCTTCAAAGGAAATAGGCGTTGACTGATGTTATGAACTGTGTATTAATAAAGTAACATTTTATTGAGAGAACTGTTATAGTAACTCTGTAAAGTAAAGCAGCCTGTGGTATCTTCAATTTGAAAAGAGGGCATCTAACCACCTTCAGTTTTTTACCACCCACTGTTCCGCCTGCAGGATGCTAGCACTACATAACTGTCATAGTATGAAAACTACCGTGAGGATGTTATACACTTATTGATAGATTAAACACTTATCTTTGCTGTAAATTAAAAGCAATACCCGGTTGTAAAAATAATCCAGCTTGAGCTTTATGTTCAGATTTATGGCAATGATCTGATCAGATTCTGGTAATGAAACATCAATACACTAATCTTTGTTTAAACTTATGACCTAACCTATTTAACCATTAGCACTCACTTTCCACCCGCAGGGCGCTCGCTAGACCTGTGACAGACAGATAGTAGTATCTGCGTACTTGTGGCTGCACATGTGGTGACTATATTGAATTAGTACATTGAACCATCTTTTGACAGCAAAAACACCAAGTAAGCACGTCTTTCCAAAAAGCATTGCAGTCATCCAGGTCATGGTTATCTCAAAAAATGTTTTTCAATAGCAACTGGACTTGTTTTAGTTCCTTGACAACGTTTCACCAACATGAAAACATCATTCCAACAGTGAAGTATGGTGGAGGGAGCTTCATGATGTGGTGCTGCTTTGCTGCCTCTGGACCTGGACCGCTTGCCATCATGGAGGGGAACATTGATTCCTAGGTTTATCAAGGAAACTAACAGGATAAAGTCAGAGTGGCTGTCTGCTGCAAGCTGAAGCCCAGAGGATGGTTGATACATCATCAAACATCAAAGTAAATCTAAAGCTGTAGCAGGTCTGTGAGGTCCAGAGTTCCCCCTAAATGTTGTGTAGGTCTAATCCAGAGCTACAGGAAGAGCTTGCTTGAGGTTATTGCTGCTGAGGGATCTTTAACCAGTTGCTAAAAACTCTTTCACTTACTTTTTTTTCACCATCACTGTATGTTTAGTGGATATTTTTAATATAGACACGACAGATCATGACTGTTTTTGTTTTCTCACATTTCATGACCAATTTATGCAGAAAACCAGGACATTGAAAATGGTTCAGTTACTTTTTCTTGCCACTGTACACTAAGTTTGTAAGTTTCTATTGACTCATTTGCTAGTCACTGATACATAGCGTAATTTCATAATAATGAAACTTTTATCTTTAGATACTATATTTATCTTGACTATATTTTTTCCTGGCAAAATGGCAGAAATTACATCACAAGTGAAGACAATCACTGAAGCTTTGTGTGCCGGCATCTTTTCTTCAATTTACAGTACATTGTTATGATGGCCAGCGCCTAGTTTCAGGTGTGCTCTTAATAGACAACTCTGTTCACTCAGTATCACTAGCTGAGCTAATTTGTACAGTAAAAATGGTCGTCGTGAATTGGGTGATTATCTATCGAGATTTAGCAAAACAATAACATTGACACTATGTTGTGAATCTCGCACTAAAATTAAACCAATGCAGCAGCACCCAGCAGTGAAAGTGCGGTAAAGACGTTACTGAGAGGGCACTGGAAATCTTTCATCGTCCCTCCAACTTTAAAGAATGTATTTTTAACTTTTAGTCCTAACCACGTTAACCAAGAGGTTCCTGTGAGGTGAAGTCAGTCAGGAGGTTGTAAGATGTTTCATTACTGAGTGCAAACAAGGTGATCGCTCATGTCTGTTCAGGAGACAGTTCGGCTCCTACCATTTAAGTTTTGATTCATCATTTCCTGAGGGTGCAGAAGTGACCTTTCCCTGCACTACTTTGTCTCACTAAATGCATGTCCATGGATCTCAGTCAGCATCGACTGGACACTCTTCTGTTGTGGTTCCACTTTGATAAGCTCTATGCATTTTTATACATGCTCGAGATTTTCTGGCTACCTGTTTATTGAAGCATCTGGCATTTTATGTGGTTTACTAAAATATTTTCCTATTTCAGAAAGTGCTTTTCATTTTTTTGCTTTTTTTTTCCGTTGTGATCTCATAAAAAGAACGTTTGTGGTCTGCCCTTCTAAAACTGTAATAGTATTTTTTCTGTGTCTCATCAGCGTCTATATGTGAGTCAGGATAATATTAGCATTGTGACTTCCTGCTTTTTTCTTAATGTTCCATTTCCTTCTTTTCTACAATGTGCAGAACAGTACAAAAAACTTTGTCCGAACCGCTATCTGTCTCACAACTTGTTATACACTGTCTCTTTCCTGTAATTGTCCTCGCTGGCTGCAGAACACGAGTCACAATTCACATTCAGGTTACAAGCAGGGTAAAATCAACTCGCTCAAAAGCAGCTCTGAGTAAGAACAGAAAAAGGAAGTGCATCTTTGTGAGGAGGAAGTGAGGAGGTGAAGTCAGGAGGCTACAGGAGCTGAACTGTGATCCTACTGTCAGAAATCAGAAAGATTGCGACTCCTACGTAGATTTGGATAAGTCTGGAAATCTGATTTGTTTATCAGCATGTCTGTGAGACATCGTCAACATAAATCCCACTGAACCAACATATCCAACTAACCAAATCTGATCAAGAAAGGAAACTATTGGACAATGGATGTTGAGTATGGAGCTGCCAGGCAGGAGGAAAAGAGGAAGACCTCAGAGGAGGTTCATGGATGTACTGAAGGAG
>JAUBNQ010000010.1:12249452-12270829 GCA_032353495.1 Ctenopoma kingsleyae | reverse complement strand
CACCTTTACACATATATTCATCAAAGTTTTTCTAAGGCATCCTTTTTACTTTTCAGCCAACAGAGCCACAGTCTCGATTGAGAAGCTGTCACTTCCTTTACACGCAGTCACACTGCGAGCCACGAGAGAGTGAATGAAACTCTCTTTCAGACCTACATGACTGAATGGGTTTGCCCACACAGAGCTAAAAATAAAAGCAGGTGGTCTGCAGAGTCACAGATGAGAGGAAACCGGATAGTTTCAGATGTGCCTAAAGGTAGAACATGTGAATCCTCGTGAGATGTGCAAAACAGAAAGATCTTATATTTAGTGTCACACAGTCTCTAAAAAGAATGAGGAACTGCAGCTGAGTTTCACCTGTAATGTGTTTTATATTAAGAAGTGCAGCTGACAGGTATGAAACAGTCGAGCAAGCATGCATGATCTGCACTGAAAAATGAAATACTTACTATTTTAATTATTTTATTTAATTTTGATGACAAATGTATACGTTTTGATATTCTCTTTCAATATTTCTTCTCTTTTAAGATGACCATAATGTACCAATTCTACAGAAATTAGCTGTAAAATAGCAACACACAGCTAATTGTGCAGCCTCTGACTGATCCCCATCTCTCTGTGTTATGTTTCCTCCAAAGTCTCTTTTGTGCATTTATGTAGAACATTCATAAAGCTCTGGGATAAGTATGGAAACATTTTGACTTGCATCTTTGTGCCTCTGTATTTAGCATTTTGCATAGTACCACCAATAAAATATGCTTTGCACTCTGCAACATACAGTAGTAGGCTTTTAAACTTGTTTTCTATGTATCCCCTGTATGTAAAACAAAGCTGAATAGTAAAACTGATCTCGTTCTCCTTCTATAAATGTGACATGACCTTTAAAAAGAGAGAGACACAGAATAAGAGACAGGACAGGAAGAAGACAGTCAGACAATGTGGAGGATGAACAGAGAAGAGGACAGGAAGACTGTGATGGATGCGGTAATATTTGAAGATTGTGTGTTTGACGTCAGACACGCAGAAATGCAGAGACCTCAAAACTGCACATGAAACAGGCTGACCAACAGGCTACAAACAGCACATACACACATGCATGCTGAAGTGTTGTTTGTTCTCCGCTGTTTCCATTTTTTTTTTTATTCATTGTTTATACTTACTCATGCTTCTTGAGTTCTGCAACGAAATATGAAATGCCAGAACATGAGAAAACTCACAGAAGTTGATCTGAAACCATGAAGTGAGGTATTTGATATGCTTTCGTTATAAGGCCAACATGCAATGCACACAAAGCAAAATGGCCATAAGGCTCACTGACATCCATAACCCGATATTGTGTAAGCCGAACAAACACACACACACACACACACACACACTTGCCTGCAACTGTCTTACATGCATGCACTCACACCTCTTCATTGGTGATAAGGCAGTCAGTTTAGCGGTTTTGCGGATGTGTGAAAGGTCAAAGCATATGATTAGAGAATATGTTAGTGTAAGGAAAGAGAGAAGGTGACAGCAGCTGTTTGTGACAACATGATCTGAATTATTACACGTTTGGAAGATCAGTTTGTTTTTAAGTTCAAATCAGTCAATAAACAATATTTTATTATAGACTGTATTTACCATTACGGAAAACTCTCCGCTGCAGCCTAAATCATTTCTGTCATAATTAGTGGTGTTTTGACCTAATATTCACCACACTAACGAAACATTAGTCACTGTCTGCATTTAAAGGAAAAGTATGACATTTTGTGAATAGGCCTACTCGTCCTCTTGCGGATTTCGATGTAAGGATTGCTGAGACTCTCATATACACCCACTGGCTCCTTCATCAGGTACACGTATACAGTCTAATGCTCTAAGCTCTGCCATTAATTCTACTTTCACGAGGTTACCATTTCTCAGTTTTTGTTGAAATTGTCAGAAAGGTGATAGTTCTACTAAATGTCAGGGCTGTAGTGGGAGGTGGAGTTGTTTTGGAATGCATTATATTAAGAGGTGTTTCTAATTTTTGCCCCCCTTATCTACGTAAACAGAGTGGAGATGTTACCGTGACGTTTCCAGGCAGCTACAGGAACTTAATGCCCACTGGCACCTACATAATACCACATACTGTCATTTTTACACTTCACATTTGATACAGACTGAACAGACACTTTAAAGTACTTTAATTTAAAATAAGCTAATCAGCTGCTGGCAATGGGTTTATATTTATCATAACATACATAACATACAACATATCACACATAATTTACTGTACTATCTGACAGATATTGTTCAAACAATAAATAGCTCTGAATGACTACTCTTATTTTTGGTCTTGGGTGTTACCTGTAAAGACTGCATCTGTTGTCAAGAAGGATAGGGGAGAATATCAAGCCATTCTGAGTATGAGAAAAGACGGGAAAATCAATCAGAGGCATTAAACAAACATTGGGTATAGCCAACTATGTCCTGAAAAAGAAAGAAACCACTGGTGTACCAACCAACACACACAGAGGAGTCAGCCAACGAAAACAACAAAAGCTAATGGAAGAAGCTTTGTGACAAAAACCCCCAAAACAACAGTCAACAAGTCTTCATGAGCAGACATACAGAGGCCATACCACAAGATTAAATCAGCAAGAGGAAGAAAAGAAAACCATGTTGGGATTTGTGACAAGGTTTTTCTGATGAGACCAAGATTAACTTCTACCAAAGTGATGGAAAGGTTTTACTATCAAAATATCAAAACTAATTGGGAGGAGCTTCATCTCCAACATAAGACTTCATCAGAGGGAAAAAGTGGAAGGTTTTATACAATGGCCAAGTCAATGTCAAGACCTGCAAAGCTGAAAATCTGAACGTCTGCCTCATATTCATCTTTTAACTCTAAAAATGTCACATGTCAGCACAAAGGAATTAGCCTCGCTGTTCCAGTACTTTTGGAGGGGATCTGAGAAAAAACTTAAGCACCGAAGTCACATTTTCACTCTCACAGTCAGGTACAGTTCACTTAATGACCAGAGTTTGGTCAAAGTTCTCTGCCGACTGTGTGTGTGTGTGTGTGTGTGTGTGTGTTGATCTAAACACGTTGTTTTCAATATTTCAACAAGGAAGTGTTGAAATACAAAGCACATGATGATGGCATTAGAACTGTGCTCTGTGTGTGTGTGTGTGTGTGTGTGTGTGTGTGTGTGTGTGTGTGTGTGTGTGTGTGTGTCCTCTCCCCACCACACTTTTCTTTCCATTGAGTTAACCCAGAGTTTAATGAAAAACACAGAAGTTTGTCGTCGCACTTTTTCTTTCTGTTTTCTCTGTTCTGTTGTTCTCTGTCTGAACGGACAGGAGGGCAGAGTTAGGAAATTTACCCTCAAGATGTAATTCAGTTACTTTTGGTTTCCTGTTCACAAAGTAGTCCAGCAGCAGGTGGAGAAATAAAGACAGAAAAACAAGGGAGGGATAAATAGGGATGACGGGGAATTAAAAAAAAAAAAAAAAAAGACCAGCCAGGAACAGTCTGTACCTGTTTGTGAGCCAACCAGACGCAGGCTCATCTAGCCAACATTCATCATGTCAGCATCTTTTTAATCTCTGTTCTCTTTCTTAAAGTCGATTTCTTTTTACTTTCGTCATCCTCAGCTCAGGATAAACATGTTTCTCTTTCTCTGACCCGTTCAATGTGTCCGTTAGCTGTTCTTTCCTCCTGTCTTCCTGTTTTTTTTCTCCTCTTTCCAACTCGTATTCCTGGCCTCCTCTTACGGTATCTCAGTGCAGTTAAAATGCACAGCGTGTCCGACACAAACCAGGCACCATTAACTGTCACCACAGCAACCAAACAACAGTTAATGCAGAAAGGGAGAAAGGAAGGAAGAAAGTAAGAAAGAAAGTCTTTGTTTCATTATTGAGGCTCAGCTTTAACGGTGTGATTAAGTGGTTGGAAACGGACTGAAGCAACAAAAGCAGAGCGTGGCAGAGCGAGAGCAGAGGAGGATGAGGTCAGACTGTTTCACTGTCCCCTTTGGTACAAAACAGAAACTCTTTGGAGCTTTAAGAACTGTCTGATTGGCTCATGATGGGACAAGCACACACCGAGGAAGCAGTGATGCAGCAATTTACGAGAGCTCTCCTGTTTACAGATCAACTACGAGAAATGTTTATGAAGCCATTTTTATTATTAGTTGTATTTACAGAAAGTACAGCACAGCTGTTTCTGACACATACATATACTGACACATTGCAAGGGATTGATTAGTTTGATATTTAGATTGTCTGTACACAGAAACATAAAGGATTCAAAAAATATTATTTTGTGCAGGAAGTCACCCCTGTAATTCAGCGGCCTCACGAGGGCCTACGACCAAAAGGGGTCTTATAATCCCACTTTTCATGCGTCCAAAACAGTAGCAACAACATTTTTCCATTTAGTGAATCCAGCATGAAACCACGTCACATATTAGTGTCCTGGGCTGAAAAATCTATAAATCTCTATCTGTTACTGGGATTTACAGTAACTCATCAGTCCAGAAAACACAAACAGAAAAAAGTGTAACTCCTTTTTATTTTTTGTAAAGTCCAAGTCACCAAAACCAGTCAAACAACAACTCCAGAAGAGCAGCAGTGCAAAAACGCGTTGCCCAGTCACTTCATAACACGGCAGATGCTTTATATAAAAAGAGCCAAGCCGCTCTCTCAGCTAGTTAAAGTGAAGCCGAGCTCGTTTTGGCAAATCCATATGGTTTTTGTGTGTGTGTGTTAAAGTGAAGTGGCTGGCTCAAACCACACTGTGGCTCGATATACCAATTATGGGTTTGACCATGCAAACACTCACTCTGTCTTTCCCAAATCCACATATGCACACAGAGGGTGGCCCTGTAATAGCTGCACAAAACGCAGCCATGATGTGGTTCTCTTATAGTTGTGCGCCAATCCAGCCCGAATGAATCAACTGTCTCAAACAATTATTCCAGTCCATAGATGGAAGAAACTTGAAACGAGAGAATGTGCTTAGACCTTACAAGAACTGAACGAATAAAGGCATCAACCAGAAAGTCTTTTTTTCAGCATCATCTCTTCTGCTTTTGCATCACTGTTTTTTAGAAATAAATGTTTCACTTTGGTCCACATGGAAAAATAAAGGCGTCATATATCTCCCAAGTTGTCATAGATGATATCTGGTGATCGCAGCAGTTCCTGGTGGTGCTTGCTGTACCACAAATTAGTAGGTAGAGGTTTCTGTTTAGATACTTTGCTGTAGAGCTCCTTCCCCCCTCCTCCTCCTCCTCCTCCTCCTCCACCCCAAATGTTATTGTTGTTGTTGTTCACATTACTGCCAGGCCCTCCAAGTTTCCCAGGCGGCAGTGGCACTGGCTCCTTCCGAGCAAAAATACTCCTGGGCGGCTTGGGGGCGGTGACAGGTTTGGACTGCCTCAGTGTCTGAGGTTGGGGGGTGCCGCGGCTCAGGCCAAGCTGTGGAGGAGAGTGTCTCAGGGGCTCTGATGTTTTTCCGGTGGTGGAGATGTTGTAGCTCCCCTCTGGTCCTGATGGGGCCACCACCTCGTCCTGTCTCTTCAGGCTGGAGGGCTCCAGACGAGCTTCATCATAAATACTCATTCCTGAACCAGTGGAAATGCTTGTGCTTACTTTGGCACAGCCTTCTGGTTCATCGTATATGTGCTCCAGAGAAAGACCAGGTGGTGACAAAGTTCCCTCTGCTTGGCCTCCTGGGGGTCGTCTGTTGCTCTTCATCCCTCTTCCTGCCCCCCTTCCTCCACCTGCTGCCCCATTCAGGCTCAGAGCGCTTGTTTTTGAGTTCAGCTCCAGGTTAATCCGGTCATACACGTGCGAGTACAGATCTGGGGGATTCCTGTGGTTGGTGCCTCCAGGGTGATGATCCCCTTGGATGCCGCCTCCTGAGGATTCATCCCCAAGTGGTCTGAGGCGCGGGGTGGGCACTGGAGGGGTGGATTGGTTGCTGCTTTGGTTCTGACTTTTGATACTGTCCACCGGGTCAGAGTAGAGGCAGTCAATGCTGTGCAGAGGCAGGCGAACTGAGTCAGCTGGCTCAGAATAAAGACCTGCTTGTTTATCAGCTGAGGAAAGACCTTTTCCCACTGGCTGCGATCTTGGAGACCGCGGAGGGGTCCCTCCTCCTCCCAAAACCCCCAACAGGGCTGGTGGTTCTGGTAAACTCCTGCCTTTAACTCCCCCTGCTGCTCCACTGCCTTGCGCTCTTCCTCCTGCACCATCTCCTCCTTCCCTTTTTCCGAGGACACCATCAGCCGAGCCTGGTTTGCTGCCACCCGAATCATTATCCGCCTCCCGACTGCTACAACTGCTGCTGTCTCCACTTGCAGATGTCATGCCACCAGGGTTGCGTATGTGCTGCAACGATGCAGGACAGTCTGAGTCAGAGTTAAAGGGACCGCTGAGGTGGCGGTCCTCTGCCTGCGCCTTCTGCGACTGGATGGCCTGGTCCACCAGAATGAAGATCTCGTTGCCTTGCTTGGTATCAAAGGTGAAGTTACCAGGGCCTGAGTCACAGCGCCGTCCAGCCTCGAACGAGAACATCACCTAGAGAAAGGAAGAAAGCAAGGAAATGAAATAGAAGTGGAGAAAGAAGGGCAACATCAGCGCCGACCCAGCTGTCTCACATGAAGAAGAAGAAGATAGGAATCACATAAAATAATTAATTAAAATAAAAAGACTGTGAGTACTGTGTATAATCTGCATTCAAGTGTAGTTTAAAAATGTTCTCTCACTCATTTACAGTGGTAAATAGTGCATGCAGACTGGAACCCCCTCCAA
Organism: Ctenopoma kingsleyae; assembly: GCA_032353495.1. Classification (NCBI taxonomy): domain Eukaryota; kingdom Metazoa; phylum Chordata; class Actinopteri; order Anabantiformes; family Anabantidae; genus Ctenopoma; species Ctenopoma kingsleyae. The sequence goes on along the minus strand of JAUBNQ010000010.1, from coordinate 12,264,040 downwards.
TAAACAGTATAGAGAACCTTGGGACATTTTGTTTACAGTCAGTCGGAGGAGCTGCTTTTTGTCATGTAGAAAGCTAATTCAGATGCTAAAAAGTGAACCGTTCCACAGAAGAACCCCACAGGAAAAGATTAAAGATTGTGGACCTCACCAGCCGGTCATCAAAATCAAATAACTAACACAAGACAGAGGGAGAAAGGTGCTTGACTGTATGTCCTCAGTTGAAGGAGAAACAGGTGAAATTTACTTATAAATGACTGAAAACACAGACTGTGTATTTTCATGTTAATTTAATCTTTTAAAGCACTGTGATGCATGATAATTGTGCTTTGGTTTATGCTAGTGGTGATATTTGGTTAAAGAGCTTCTGAAAACTGACTTGCAAAAATGCGCCCCCCCCAAAAAAAATAATTTCACCAGTCACCACTGGAGTCGAATAAGTGTCCGAGTGTATGACTACAGGCTATACAGAGGTGGGTGAATTACAATAAAACCAAAATGTGGCTGAAGTAATGGAAGCTCAGAACAGAAGTTCCTGCTCAGTTCCAGTCACTGCTCTATTATCATTTTTCTTGGCACTAAAACAATTCTTGCTTCCTTTTTCTACTGAACTTTACTTTGCAGTTTTCTCTGTATCTCTGTTTTATTGCTTCACTGCCTTTACTTGATCAGTTCTTATTTGTACACAGCTACTTTCTTCCCAGTGCTCATTTTTGTAAATGCAAGGCCGTACACATATAGAACACCATGTGTGCATAAACGACACAGGTATTTTACAGGTCATCAGTCATTTTTAGATCCTATATTAGAGCTTTAAAGCATCAAAGCGACACCAAAACAAGCACACGCTCTAATATTAAATATGCAGTGATGCTCTGACCACACACAGCTACACAAATCCTAAAGTTATCTGCACTTTCTCACTACAGTCTGGTGTAAATTTAACTTATTTGTCTGTACTTGTCAGGTCTCGTGAGCACAGGGTTTGTCTGTGTGTAAGGCACCCACCCGATCTCTGCCGTATCTCCTCAGCAGCTTGTAGGGCCACATCTGGATGTTCCTCTTGGTCTTTGGATCCTTCAATATCAAGACATCACTTTCAGCTTTCAGCCAGTAGTTGCCGGTCAGCCCACAACGATCTGACGCGTCAGTACGCTGAATGCTCACCCAGAACTCATTCACTACAAGGAGAAGATAGGGCAGGTGTTTTTGCTTAGGTTAAGTTAATTCCAAACAATCTGGACTGGGCTACTTTCTTGAGATCTTAAAATTATGTGAGACTGGATTGTTTTGTGCCTTTACCCTCCTCTCTGGAGTAGTAGATGAGGTTTTCAGCCATCTGTAGGTTCTGTAGTCCTCCATTAAAGTCTGTAGCAGTATTACTCCTGCCACTTCCTCCCTGTGGACACACAGAGACACTGACTGTTAACCAAGATGGCAAACTTGTATTGTAAGTTAACTTGCAGCTCGATGAACTGGGGGCTTACCAGTATTACCAATAGAAGAACAGAGAAGACCTAACAATAGAACATAACTAGAAAAAGAATTAAGAGGCTATGTGTGCAATACAAAATGAAGACGATTAACTACTCCTCCTGGAAACTACCCTTGGCTTCCTCCCTGCAAATATATACTATAACATTCATGTTTGTGCATGTGAGTGTTGGACCAACATTTGGTCTGCATTAACACGTCAGGGGCATGTGGGAAATTTTGGAAGACTTAACTATACTAATTGACTAAAAAAGAAACTAACTGAAAACTAAATGTGAAGCAGCAGTTTTCTTTTTTCCCACCAAAAATAGAAAACTGTGTTTCAGTTTAAATAGGTTTAAGAATGACAGAGCAGATATGAGTGCACAAAAATATTTTATACAAAAAATGAAAAACCCACATTTTAGTCAGCAGCATTTCCTAAAACACACACTGGTCAATCTGCTTCATATGACAAGCACATCCTCGTACCTTAATTAAGAAGAGAAGTGTAGATGTACCTGAAATGCAATGTCACACATGGTATCCATCCACTCCTTAGCAGCATTCTTCTCTGCAGCAAACACGTGCGTCTTGTCGTTGGTTTCCACACAGAACGCTGCCATGTTTTCTTTGGGACAGCTCTCGGTCAGTGCTGGGAGGATGGATATGCACTCAGACAAGCGGATGATCTTCTTGTCCAGCTTCCTGGTTTTCTCATTGGTTCCGCCTCCTGAACCTGCGCCTGGACCACTGCCTCCGCCCGAGGGCGAGTCAAAAAATTCGAGGCGGGCGATGCCATTTTGGCTGGCGGGGTACAGGACAAACCAGTTCTTCTTCCATTTCTGATGGGTGGAAAAGAAGGAATGTTACCATGGCAGAAAATTAAAGCTGCACTTCCTTCTTTTTTCATGGTCATAATGCATCAACCTATAAACATGTTGTAATGTGAAAAGTACTGCTCATAGTGATGAACATTGCCCAAATATGCAGTACCCCTAAACTCTATGGAGTACTCCAGTATGTTATCTTCCCGCTCACTGTTTTGGTTTTATAGACTGCAACTTTAATTTTGGTTTAGCATGAAAATGTCAGCACGTTTCCAGCCACAGAAAGCTGTGAAAAAGCTCAGATAGACAAACTAATAAAACAATGTACACTGCCTGTCCCTCACCAAACATTTAGAGCAAGAGAGTCATAAATACTGTATAATTCCTTTTTGGTAATATACAGCATTTATGCTGTGGTTGAGACCAAATCAGAGATAAAAGAATATGGGATTATTTCTTAGGTAGACAGAGAAACAAATCCTGATCATACAACATTCAAAAAACTTCATTAATCCCAGAGGGAAATTGTTTAATGATAGCACTGCTGTAATTTAATATGTATGTGAGATAATAAAATGTATGACAATTTAAGTTACTGTTTTCTGGTGCAGTTTGAACATTTCTAGAACCGGTGTTAGTAAACCAGCATTTCATGTAAAGGAAGCTATTTCTAAATTTCTAAATTTAAATTTATTTCTAAATTTCTAAAAGAAACGTTATAAAAGAGAAAAAAAATCTGATTCTTATTTTTTAACTAATCTAAATAATCTATTATGTTTACATCTTTCTGTGAAGGAGGACAAATTTTGCATGTGTCTTATTCAGAAACAGGTAAAATAATAAATGTAGAGCTGGTTAGAAATAATCAAAAATAGATCAAGACAAAAAAAGTGAATGTCAACATTTGAAGTTGACAGAAGATATGAGTCAAAACTATATTTCCGGGTCTTCCTCTCAGCTCTGCTGTATTGTGCTGACTGACACTCAATGTGGTGGAAGTGGAGGAGGCATTTGGTGATAACGCTACTGCAGTTTGACTCATCTATTGCACACACCATGGTTTCTCCTACATTTAATCAGCAACAGCAGCAGACCACACTTACAGCATTAGTCATCACTGCTATTCCCCCAAAAAATCTGATCAGATACCATTTGGGTTTTTATCATTTGTTCCACGTGAGTAAAAGTTTAGTACAACAACTAGACCTAGTACCTAAAGAGGAGCAGAACTAAACCCCAGACCAGAAAAATAAAATCACAAAATAATTAAACAACACTCAAACATTTAGAGTTTGCTGCTGAAAAGAATCATCTACTGATGTGAACCAAGTCTTCTCAGAAGATGAACTGTTGATTAGCATAAAGCTGTAAAAGAGTTATAAAGCAAACTCAGAGTTTATATACTCCTCACAACACAGTTGTCTGTAGATTGAGACAATTTAATAATTATTATTAATAAATAATAACTGATACCTTATTAATCCCCTTGGGAAACTTCTGCACTGCATTGCATTTTAGGTTCCAGGCGTTCAGGGTTCAGTGCTGGCTCCAAAGCCCAGAGTAACTATAGACTTAAGGAATCACTAGAGGTTTTAACTTCTCTCATAAAACTGAGTGGTTTGGGATCATGGAGACCAAAAATTGAAATATAAGTTTACCAAGATATGTGGAACACTGACACCTAAACATTGAAGTCAATTTACAGATAAAAATGGATGCGAAATTTAAAAAGTGTATTTTCTAACTATTAAATGATACCTAATAAGATCACACATTATCAGTTTTCCAGGGCATTCCCACCTTTATGCCAAGTGGCGTATTGTAGATTCCTAACATTTTTGACGGGTGATGGCCTCTAACAGGTTAAAAATATGACCCAGTTCCAAACTAGGTGACATTGTTTCTCCCTGAGGAGGAGGGCAGTGAGGAAGCAACAGCTAACAATGACCTCTTCCTCCACAGAGATAAACAAGGACGCAGCCACACAATGTGACACACTCCTGAAAAAGACGCACAGCAAGTGTGCTTTAGACACCAGATGTTCCGTGCTAACAATGGACATGACGGCCTGCAACATTAAAGGTTCTCTGGAAGTTGAGTTGATGGCAGCTGAACGTCTTCCTTGTTAATTCAAAAAGTCTCACTGCTTTCCATGTAGCTTCAGGTGCAAAATGAAACTGAGGTGAACAGATCTGGGATGTCCCAGCATACTTGGATGAATACATGGACTTTTTCACTCAGTCATATTTGGGAAGTCCCTGTTGTTCCTTGTGGCCTCTGGACGTGTGTGTTTTGCTGCTGTACATCACTCTATGCCTCGAGTCTGTGTGTTTCCCCCTCCATTCTCTGAGCAGGGCGGAAGCTGCCTGACAGTCAGAGAGCTGAGCTCATTTGTGACAGGAAGGTCAGCAGTTTGAAAATCCTTCAACAGACAGGGAAAATCCAGCTAATGGTGAAGAATAAGACTAACTCTAGAGCTACAGGTCAGCAAATAAGCCCTGATGAGCAAGCTTTTCTTCTTCACTGGTCAGATAATATTTAACAAAAGATATAATCCAAGACAAATGAAAATTAAGATAATCCGACTGCAGGTCATGTGTGCCCACTGTAACAACAACTATCGCTCAACAGATCTGTGACTTCTGAGGCCAATAACATACATTTGATGTAAAAAGGCCAGTAATAGATTATACAGATTATATTTACCTCTGAACTTTCACTATTTACATAGTGCAATTCTGTTTAATCTACCACAAACAAATAATAGATAATAAACAGTCTAATTTGAACAGGATGATGCAGAAAGGACCTGTCATGTCACCTGTATCTGCGTTTAAAAATAGAAATCTAAATGAAACTGAACATGTAACAGAAACTGACAAAGTCAGTCAAAGGTAAAAATAACGAAGGCTGACTAAAAAAGTGGAATTATGTTAATGCGGATTCAACCATTGGCTTCTGCTGACTTTCTACTAACTCTGCACATCACTAATGTGATATTTGTATTCTCTCTTTAAAACACTAAAGGATATTTAACATTCTTCTTGTAATCAATAAAAAAACTGCCCAGCTGCAAAGCTTATGCTATAATAAGTAAATGTCACAGTTGTCACACATGTATCTCAGGTGCATGCGTGAAAACTCATACGTTAACACATGCACAAGTGCATGCACACTATCCAAGCTGTTAACTGCCAGAAAGGACAGGAAGTGCGTGGGACTGTCGTTACCCAGGATTCCAATGCCTTCCTTATTCTGCGTCCAGATGTGTCTAAGTGTGCGCACATGTTTGTATTGTTTTTAATATCCCCTTGATGCATTGAGGACCATCTGTTACTGTGCACAAATACATGCACGCACACACATGCAGAGTCTGTTTGATCAATACATGTGTAATTGTGCGGTGCACATGAATAGGGTGTTGCTGCGATGTGGTCCTTAGGTGTGTGTGTGTGTGCGTGTGTGTGTGTGTGTGCGTGCTTGAAACTGCTGCTCCATATAAGGCGGCAGACTGTTATCGGTCGCTCAAACACTGAGTGGAAATTATGCAAAAAAGATCATGACACAGAGGCAGAGACTTCCTCACTGCTCTCCTGTCTGTTAGAGCACAACAGCAATAGCTATAATACAAGTGCATGTGCGTCTTTCTCACTTTCATGATAGAAACACTACACCAACCTTACTGTTACTGTGACCTGTATTACACTTGATGAAATGCAACACTTCCCTTTGCAAAACTAGAAAAAAATGACATACTTTACATTCACTAACACCTTTTTCTTAACTGACTTCCAGTTACATGCTGCATTTGGCTTATGTAAAAAACGAATTCCGTCCAACACACTGCACCTTCCTTACATATTTTTGAGCATAAACATTAACATTTTATAGAAATCAGAATAAATATCCATTTTGTTTCATCACTGTGAAATATACAGTTGGTTAATATCAAAATAAATAAATAAATATTTAGAAAATCCACAGCCCGGGACTTGACTGGCTGTGTTTGTTCTGTGTCCGTCAACAGTGAAGGTGGAGTTCCGTTTTGTTGTGAAACTCTTTTTCAGAATTAACAAAAACGATGCTAATTCTGTCTGCAAAGTTTTCCTGCTTTTTCATAATGAAAGTATATATATATATATATATAACCAATTTATCTCTCAGAACAAATCAAAGATATGACTGTGCATCTTGTAAACTGACCCCTCAAAAGCTGTTGTAGGGACTTCTACCAATGCAGTACCTGTACTTCTTATTATCATAAAAGTACTACAATATGCAGACTGACGTAAACACATGACAGATGGACACTGTTCATTCACACACAGGATCCTTTCTGTCATCTGTCATGATGCTATTCAGCTAAAACACTCATCCATGTTCCCACTGGCCATAGACAGACCTCAAAGACAGTGTGTGAGTGTGGTTATCTGAGAGTGACAGTATGTTTGGGCATTGGAGTGTCTCCGTTCTTGTTACTGGGGGTAAAGGAGAGAAGCTAAGCGAAAGCTCTGGGACTGTTTGTGTATGTGTGCCCTAACCTCATTTGTCTGCTGTGTCTACAGACTAAAACTTTCAAATACAGCAGGAGTCCTGCAGAGTACAGCTGTAGATGAACTGTGCAGAGCAGAGTGCGGTTAAGTAAAGAGCTAACTACTGATACTTTGAATAACCTTTCCAAAGTTACTCAAAAATATTCCACAATCTCACATAATGAAAGTGTTGCTGTGTGTATGTTGTGTGTCCTTAGACGAATGACTGATCAATATCCATCCATCCAATATCCCAACCGCTCGTCCTCTGAAGAGTCACGAGAGTGCTGGAGCCTATCCCAGCTGATGATGGGCGTGAGGCGGGGTAAACCCTGGACTGGTCACAGGACTGATGTACAGAGACAACTGTTCACACCTCTCAGCAATTTAGTGTCACCAGTTAACCTAACACTGTCTTTGGACAGTGGGAGAAACCCAAAGACAACATGCCAACTCCACATAAAGGGACCCTGCCGACCCCGAAGATTCAAACCCAGGTCCCCCTTGTTGTATTACGAAAGTGTTAACTGCTACACCACAACGTCGTAACAGATATTTTAAGAGATAATGATGTCTGCAAGTAGGTCAAACTTGAATAATTTAGGTCATGGCGTATTTACAACAAGTGACAACACAATACAAACACGTTGCAGTGATACATTCAGAGGTAAAACCAAACTGCAAATTCAGGAGTAAATAAATATTTTGATTAATTATGACTGATCTGAATTCCTTATTTTCTTGTTTAATTGTAATGTATTGTGTTCTTTGACCCCCCTCCTCAAAACCTAAGGATTAAAAAACAACAATATTTTAACATTTGAAAACCCAGAACCAGTGAATTGTTTCTATAAGTAAAGAAGCTCTTCTAACTAACTAACTACCTGTTTAACCATGTCGTGTACGCAAAAGCCAGAGAAACTTAAGAACCTACAAAATACTTATTAGACAATGAAACAGTATAAAAATGCATCTGCTGTCCTTTATCTTAAATAAATATATTATCAGACCACAAAAAATGTTTTCTTAATTATCTGCAGTTTCATACACATATACAGTAGCACCCTACTGTAAACTGCAGTGTTTACAGAACAGTGGACCCAAACTGGCACAAAGGTGCCGCCAAGCCTCACTAAAGACAGAAATGATGCAGTTAAACGTAACGACGTTCTGAAATTAAGTCCACGTCATGGAGGAAACATGTTCAACGATAGAGATTACAAACATACGCTATACAAATACATATATCCAAGATCATAAAGCTACAGCTACTGCTAACATACCAACCAACTCGAATAAAAAAAGATGAAAAGCAGGAAACATTAAATTTGTGCCCGACTAAATTTTCTTTTGGGTCAATATTTATCATTTTTATTTGACTTATTCAAAAATGGGAGTCAAAAGTGATAGAATCTAAAAAGTGCCAACCCTACTGAAATGACCCCATGACAGGCACCGAGCAAAACGATCGGTTTGTTACAAGACACAATGGTACGTTATCCGTTCCACATACGACAGCTTGTTTCAGCACAGACTTAATCATTCATTTCCTCTTAGCACACAGTATTTGGAGAATTATACGCCGTCCCAAAACAGCTTAATTCTTTGTAAAAACTGACTTCTTTGTACTACAAATGTTCTGAGAAACATGATGTGTGTCTGGGAGGTTTGACACCAACACATTAGACAGTTGTTACTGTAGACATGAATCACTGTCATGTAAATCTAGCAGCCTTGGGGTGTGTAATACTTCTTTATCCTGACACACCCGATCAGTTCAAATGGCAGGTAACTTCTGCCTGAAGCTGTCTTCAGCGGTAAGGGATCATCTCCTGTATCATTTCTGCATCTACCTACATCAGTCACGAAACTGCTTACAGTGCCAGTAGGGTGCAGGTAAACTACAAACTGCAGGTCCAAACACACTGGATCTGGATCTGTTTGGCAAACAAGCAGATGCATGTACAGACAGATGTCTTCCCACTAAATCACTCTACTCCATGCCGAGATGAAATGAACTGACAACAACAAACATGGAAACTGTAATTAAAACAAGAGAAAGTTGAGGAATTTAGCTGAAAAGTTACTGTGCACACTGAAAATCAGCCCAGCTACACCACAGATATTCGCCATGATTCACACATCTACATTATTGTGTTATTCTGATTGGCCGAGACAGACGGCTATGTCACGCTATGGATGTTATAAATGCCTTTGTGTAACAGATGTCAGAAGAAACAGCAAATATATTTTTGTCTGCGTTTATGGGAAGCGCTTGAGGGCAGCATTGGTGTAAATACTTTCTTCTTTAGTGTTTCAATAGTAAATTCATTTCATGAGGTTTAGTACGCATGTAATGAGCAATACTACGCAGCATGTTCAAATGTGCTGAGGATGGTTTACAATGTCTTACATGGCTAAAAAGAGGAACACATGTCCGCTGCGAGCTTTTACGGCCTAAGCCATCTTCCAGATTCTTCTTTCATCTGAGTAAAAACAATACAGGGACTGACTTTATATTCATATGAGCAAAACATTTAAATATGCACATTATACGAGCTGGAACCTGCAGAACGTTTTAAATATTTAATATTTTCAACTTAATTTTGACATGACAATATGTAATTAAAAAAAAATAAATGTATTTAAGTTCAGATTGCCGTTAATTGTTATCAGTATTATGTCAATCAACTCATTCTGTGGTTCCCAAACCGTTGGTGAGCAGAGAAGGGGAAAACTTGAATATTTACAGTTTCTAAAGGGGAGCATTGGAGAAAAAGTGAAAACGAACTGATGATGAACTAACTAACTAACTTGTGATGATGATGATGATAATTTACATCCTGCTGTACAAACTCTATCACGGCCCTTACTCGAGATGTCATGAAACAACAATCAGAAACAGAAACCTATGCTGCCACTGCACGATTGAGTCACATATTCCGACTGAGCACGTGGTAACGAGCGTATATGAGTGTGTATTTGTGTCCACTCGCAGCTCTAGTCATTGCATAATTCGCCATACAAACCTAACACCCGTTTCAACACTTTCAGATCTACCGACATTCTGCCTCCTGTTCAGTTTTTTTCTTCTTCTTCTTCTGTGCTTTTTTATCCACTTCTGGGTTGTTCTGTGCAAAGATAACTTTTTTTTTTTTTTATAAATGTGGAGGTTTAGTTTGTTCATTTTCTATTGTAAACTGTCTATAAAAGGCATTGAACTGGGTTTTGGGTGTATGAATATCTATTGTGAAGTGGTGATTTCAGGACAGGAAACAGGGTCAGAAAGTTTTGTTGCTCCATGTCATATGACCAGGGAGAGACGGAGAGACAAAGAACCTCTTTACAAATCTGAAAAAGTAAATGAGTTCTTATCTAGCGTTGAGCTTAGACCTAAGGCGAGGTTGCATGGAGGCCAAAGACTGAAGCAAACACAAAGACACGCCTACAAACACACATACAGGTGTTATCACTGACATTTGCCTTCAGTCCTGTCTGAAAAGAGCCATCGCACAGTCACACGAATGTGGTTTATCATGTGTGCAATGTTGCAAACAGCTGTGTGTGGTGTTAAGATGAAGCAGAAACACCTCTGGCACATTTGTGAAAAAAGATCTATCCTGGGGTGTAAAAATTAATAAATAAATATCACAGCCTTCACCATGCAGCTCTCTCACACACACACACACACACACACAGCCAACTACAAACCTATCCCCTCCAACTCCCTGGTCCAAGTTACTTAAAGGAATTGCTTCAGTTTACTGAAATTCACTAGAGAATCCAAAACACCACATCAAAACAAGGCCAGAGCAGTGACACACTGAGAACATCTTCTCCCTCTGCAGCCACAGTGGGAACAGAGACTGATCTGTAATTACACCAATCTGCAGGTGATTTATCTGTCACGATACATAAGTTCTGGTTTACAGCTGGGAATAGCAGGTTATTCGTGAGTTAAAGACATTTTCCAGACTTAAAGCAACACTCACATCTCTCAGAATAAACCCACATAATGCTAACATGACATCTTTACTTACTCACTTGCCTTAACTCATATGTGAATACTTCATCATGGATGTAATGTTCTTACAGATTCTTTTTGGTTTTTATTTATATTTTGACATTTAAACCGCTTATAAAGGGTCTCAGCAGTTGCTGTTCTGGTTTGGTTCCTGTGGGACGTTTTGATAGAAGTGTTTTACCTCATTTCAGTGACCGTAAAGACATTTAATATTTTACCTCCTAGTATATTGCTTATTACCTCTGATGACGGCTTTAAGTTTTAAAGTTTTATAGCATCATCCAAACGCTTATTCCGGGGTCAGTAATGTCAGCTACAGTTTCTCTTTTCTGTCAACGCCACATCTGCACCGACACAGTATAAGCTTTTTCTTTTCTTGGACTCACCTTTCCAAACTTTTGATGCTGCACAAAAAGTTGTCCCTCCTTAACGTGGGTGTCCATGCTCACAAACACTCCAAGGTCCCCCCTTTCGTCAAGAAAGGTCAAATTTAACTTGAATTTGACTGAAGAAATTACTTTTTTGTGGGGGGTTATTTTTCCTGTAACCCCTAATAACTTCCCCCTTGTCTCACTTCCGCTCCCCGGCCGTAAAAACGCGTTTATCGTAGCGGTGTCGGACACTTGGCGGTGTCATGGTGAAGATATAAGAGGTCCAAACAGTCTATGGGTGGTCCCGACTGTGTTAAATAACGTCCAAATGTTGTCTGCGGGTCGCCTGTCTGTCTCCTCCTGCAGGGCAGGACCGCTGGAAAGACGCACTTCATTTATAACATCAAGCTTCCGGCCACAGCTTTCACAATAAGAGTACTATCAAACTCAGGACAGGTTGGAAATAGTTGAGTGGAAACTTATTTCATCTTTTAAAATATTTATATATGCGAATTTCTTACTATATTTCTTATTTCTTAGTCGTCTCTCGATCTTAATATGGAGGGGTGCCGTCAACGCCTACTGTAGTCACTACATCACTGCCAGAAGTGAGGGCCAGTTTTTCGTTACTGAAAATCCATCCTCACAGTGGGCATGTGTCTAAATGCAGCTCCATGTAAATCAATGAACCACAGCACCTCTGGTACAGCTAGTTTTTTGTGTGCAATGAACATAATGACAATTTTGTGGCAACAAAGAACATACACAGTGAACAGAGGACATTAAGATGCGGGGGTGGGAAGATAGGCCCAACTGAACTGTTTTGACCCAGTAACCCCTAGTAACAATTACCAATCCAAAACAACTGTTTGACAGTGACATACTTTTCAAATCACCAACTTTGTTTAGTCATTTGTTTATCACGTGTGACTCGTGACTCTAACAACACACATGACTACGAGAAGGAACAACAACTTGCGTGACTGTTAAGGTGTCGATGACTCCACAGGCTTTATTTGTCTGTGTGTCTGTGTGTGGGAGCCAGTTGAAGCCAACTGATGAAGCCGTTCAGGTGACTTCAAGCAAGTCCAGTTACCACTAATCAGCACTTTTCAGATGGTCTGTATCAGAAGGCTATTACTCAGTAGTAACTGAGATATTTGGGGAAATATATATCATATTAATATGCTGTAATTGAAACGTTAATGTAAGTTTGCTCACCCTGTGCTTTTACTTTGTAAAGCACCTAACGCGCTGTTGCGGTGAGTCTGCGCCGCTTGACGCAGCTGCAGGAGCCGTGAGCAGCGCGTGGTGAGCGCACTGCGCGTCTTCTCTTCTTCCTCCCTCCCCGCATCCTTATGCTGGAGTAACTTTTCTGTTGCTTTCACCTCTGACATTTGCAAACTATCCAGGCTACTTAATTGAAATGATAATAACAGCGGGTGATGACACTGGCAGATGAAGAGCAGGACATCATAACAGCAGTATAACTCACAGAAACCTCACTGTTAGTACTCACATATACTTTAGCTACAGAAACGTTATAGGAATTTATAAAAGTATGAATTGCAAAGGAATGGTGGTTATTCATAAGAAGCCCGTTTTGGCAAGAGGAGCGGGCCACCTAATGCGTTACAGATGCCTCCTGCTGGCTCAAAGTGTAACTCAGAGTTCCTGTTTTCAGCTCATAACCAAATAGTGATCTCCCAGTGTTTTTCTTGACACAGGCTGTGGATTTTTAAATCATGAGAACACAAAATGGGGTTTTTATTTGGCTGATAATCCTTAACAGTACTATTCTTGTCCTTTGACATTGTTGTTTTTGTCACATGTTGTTGGCAAAAACATCTACAGTGTTGGACACTGGAGAGTAACCAAGATCAAGAACCCTCACTCTGCACATAAATTGTATTTTTAGGTACTTATAGGCCATGCCAATTTGTGGCTGCTTTAATCTACTACTCAGCTAGTGACACACTGCTGGCTACATATACGTTTTTACTATTCAGACAATTTAAAAAGTTACTTATATACAACACTACAAGATTAAAGGCGTGTTAACCAAACCTTTTTCTGTGAAACTTTGCCATGATGCATCAGTATTAAACTAACGTGTGGGCTTACGTAATAACACCTACAGGGACACTTTAAGTACTTTTTGATACATGTCGTAAATAGTCATTTTAATCCGTGACTTTTGTAGTACTGATGCGTTTACTTAGGCCAATGAAACTAAACTTAAATCATTTGTTTGCAGGCGTTTTCTGAAACCACCACGTATTACACACACACAAAAAACACGACTGCCATCTACTGGTTTTTATGTGACATTGCAGCTGGAGCTCAGGTCCAGTTCTCGCGATATCTGCAAAAGCCGGAGTGGAGCAAACAGGAAGGGAGACATGACAACAGTGTTCGGCGGAGTAGAGGGGTGAGAATGAGTTAAAATATACAACATAACTTACTCATTTCTATTTTTTTGGATATACGTTTTTTGGAAATACGAATACTCGTATTTTCGCAGTTGCTCCCTATAAATCCAGCTCAGCAGCACATACTGAAAGAGTGTCGCTCTCACTCCAGGCTGTAGACTTCAGACTGGGACAGTAGGAAGTTTTTGATGTGTGCATGAGTGTTTCTCGTGATCACTTCTTCCTCATGTTTTGTGGGATAAAGTCAGGAAGACAGAAATATAGATAATTGTGAAGTTGTTTGTACCTAAAACAGTGTATCTGTGTCTTGAGTTCATATTGTTTATACTTTTAATTAATTATATATATATTTTTAGTGGGACCTTTTTGTCTGGTGACTGTATAATGCATTGCTGTCTCTCTCATACCCTGTGTCTCATGGTTTCTAGTGGAGGGACGCACTCCAAAGCAGTGTTGGTGGCAGCAAATGGAAAGGTCCTGGCAGAGACAGAGGGACCCTCCACCAACCACTGGGTGAATACAAGTAGACAGATGGGAGACAATAGTAGATTGAGTTGGGCAAGTGGAAAAATGTAGGACACAAATGATGGAGAGCATGTAGTAAAAAATGAATGGGTGCTGTACCTTATACTGTATATTTAAAGTGTGATAGATATTATTTCCTTTCATAATTAAAACACATGCAGAAATTTAAAAGTACACTGTGCGTTAACAGCTGGTGGGGGTGGACAAATGTATTGAAACCATCAACGACATGGTCCAGAGAGCCAAGGTGGAGGCAGGAGTGGATCCAAACACACCTCTGTGCTCACTGGTCAGTCTTACGCACGTCACACACATGCACGTACACTTTTACACACTTCTAATGAAACCACCATTATAACTTAGATTTTCTGTTTGTGTGTGTGTGTGTGTGTGTGTGTGTGTGT
>JAUBNQ010000010.1:12194685-12216888 GCA_032353495.1 Ctenopoma kingsleyae | reverse complement strand
GTGTGTGTGTGTGCGTGTGTGTTGCAGCGCGGGAGCAATTGAGGCGATCCAGACACAGCAGGACCTTCCTGGTGGAGAGTGGAACTGGAGAGCTGTGGTCAGAGCTGCAGACTGGTAAGGGTGTGTGTGTGTGTGTCTGTGCACGAGAGAGACTGAAAGACAACACATGTTTGAGATACTGATTGATGACCTTTAACCCCAGCAGGCTGGCTATGAGAATCAGACACACCTACTTCCACACATTTTTACTCACTCGGTATCCAACATGACTGACGTTTATACCCATATCTACAGTATCTGAACTATTTGCGTTGTGATTTATTCAACTGCCTCTGACCTGCGAGCAGGACATTGTCTTATCCAACTCATAACACCTGCCACTGGTAACTGTTATGACGTTGTCATACAGCAGAACTTAAGTATGACCAAGTGTGCCAAATATATCATACATTTTTAAAATGTAACGACACAATAGAGTGGCCATTAACATAAACTGATTTATTAAAATAATATTTTATAAAAACACATTTGCTTTCAGGCCGTGTCTATGTGTAAAATATAAATTCAATATTGTTTCAATATATGTTTTTGAATTATTAAATAAACTTTAGAATTGCATAATTTATTTAGAAAATAATTGTTTAGGTGTGTCTCCACCAAAACTATATATTCCCTCTCACAGTTTATTTGTTTGCTGAAAAGGTGGCTTAATTCACTACTGTGAGGGCAATTTTGGAGGATAAAGTTATGATGATTTAAGAAAAAGTCTACATACTGAAAGAATCAAATTATTTCGAGAAAGATTTTACATACTGGTATATATAAGTTGTATCGCAACAGAACTACACTACAGACACAACTATTTGGTGACAAAGGTGACAAGATCTGGACAATCATCCACCTTGCTGATTTTGCACAGTGCTTTCTCTCTGTTGTCCCTGCTGACCCTTTTTGCTCCCTTTCCTGTCCTGGGAAGGACCTTATGCCTCTCCACTGTAAATAAACCAAAGGACCAGTAAGAACCTTCTTCACTTGCTTGTCATCCTGATCTTAACATTTTATTCATTTCTGTTCTTTGCGTTGCTTCTCTTTTCACTCCCTGACACGCTCCGTCTTACGCTGGTGCTCAGGGTGTGGTCCGTTGTACCAGGGTAAAACGTCGCTGATCTTTATCACACACACACACACGCTCACAGAAGGGAGCGCAGCAATCACAGATGCCTGGAGGTTGTTTATGTTTGAGAGTTTGTTTCAGAGGAAACACACACACTCGGGAAACATGACATTTTGACATTCCACAAAAATGAAGATACCTTATCTTACTGCAGTGTCTGTAGAATATTTCCTCAGCCTGGATTTAAACCGTTCACATTTATGAAAAACAACATGTTACCAGAACACATGAACGGCAGTAAATTGTGATCTCTCGTTGTTTAGGTGACAGGTATATTGTTGCAGACTGTGGCGGAGGAACAGTTGATCTGACCGTCCATCAGATAGAGCAGCCACAGGGAACTCTTAAAGAGCTCTACAAGGCTTCAGGTACAGTATTACACATCATGTGCTAATACACAAAATTACCAGTTTCTAGCAGTTTCCAAATCTGTGGTTTCTCTCTCCCAGGTGGACCGTACGGTGCCGTCGGTGTAGACCTGGCCTTCGAAGCCATGCTGTGCCAGATCTTCGGCGAGGACTTCATCCAGAGCTTCAAAGCCAGGCGGCCGGCAGCCTGGGTTGACCTCACCATCGCATTTGAGGCGAGGAAACGGACGGCGGCACCAGGCAGAGCCAACGCCCTCAACATCTCTCTGCCCTTCTCTTTCATCGATTACTACAAGAGGCACAGGGGGCAGAGTGTGGAGGCCGCCCTGAGGAGGAGCAAGTGAGTGTGTGTGTGAGAGACGAGTGTGTGAGCAGTTTGATGAGTGATTTTACTGTATGTATCTGTAACAGTGGCCTCTCTCGTGTGTTTGTGCGCATGTGTGTGTCTCAGTATGAACATAGTGAAGTGGTCATCCCAGGGGATGCTGCGTCTGACACAGGAAGCCATGAACGAGCTCTTCCAACCCACCATTGTCAACATTGTCAAACACATTGGTGAGAAGTACACAAACACAGCTCTGCGCACATACAAACACTGACATGCATATATGAGCACAGACACAAAGGCATGTAAAACAAACTGTTTCCACCTCCCTCCTCTTCCTTCCTTTTCTCCCTAACATTCTCATATTTTTACTACAACAGGTCAACCCCAAAATGCAAAGGTACAGAGGGACAGAACAGCAAAACAGGCTGAATATACATTTGACAAGGGTTGTGTTTCTGTTTCTTGCCTCCTGATGAATAGTTCAACACAGTGTTGTTCACTTTTCTCTTCGTTCTGTTCTGGTCTAAACTACCGTCTCAGTGAAAATCCAACAGAACCTGGTTGCAGACAAAGATGGCAGATGGATGTCGTTGGCAGGAAGTAGTCAATGTTAGCCAAAAGTTGTTAATGGTGGCAAAAGATGGACCTTAAGACAAAGACAGTTCAGGTTAGGTGATAGTTGAGTTGAGTGGTTGGGGATAAGGAAAGTCATTGGTCAAGGTGATAAGACATTGAAGACTAACTTATGGAAAAAGGTGACTACTTCCATTCATGTCACTTACACATTCTTGCACAAATTTAAAGCATACAAAAGGACAAAAAGCCAACATAATGCACTTTTCAAATACAGCTCACACCAAACGTAACGCACTTAAGGCATAATGACTTCCCTAGAATGTATTTGATTGATGGCAATGATATTTTCAAGTGGTATATTCAGTGCTAAATTAATGAAGGGGGCAGAGGTCCAGTGAAGTGAACTTATTCTGAAGATCTTCCTTCTCTTTCTTGCGACAGAGGCGCTGATGGTGAAGCCAGAGGTGCGTGGTGTGCGTTTCCTCTTCCTGGTTGGAGGTTTCGCCGAGTCGCCCATGCTGCAAAAAGCTGTCCAGAAGGCACTGGGGCGCACGTGCCGCATCATCATCCCACATGACGTTGGTCTGACCATACTGAAGGGTGCTGTGCTCTTCGGGCTGGATCCCACTGTGGTGAGGGCTCAGGAATACCTGTTAGTGTGTGCTCTTTAGAGCATGATCTGATGACCTCTCTGTCACAGGTTCGAGTGCGTCGATGCCCCCTGACCTATGGAGTTGGCGTCTTGAACCGGTTCATTGAGGGGCGCCACCCTCGTGACAAACTCCTCATCAAGGATGGCCGCGAGTGGTGCACCGACATCCTCGACCGCTTCGTCTGCGTCGACCAGTCAGTGGCTCTGGGTGACGTTGTGAGGCGGAGCTACACGCCAGCTCGTCTGGGACAGCGAAAAATCATCATCAACATCTACTGCAGCACGACAGATGATGTCACATACATCTCCGACCCCGGCGTCAGGAAATGCGGGACGATAACTTTAGACCTACCGGAACCGTTGCCACTTCCAGGAGCAGTGGGAGGGGCAGGAGGAGGAGTCCCAGAGAGGAGGGAGATCAGAGCGACCATGCAGTTTGGAGACACGGAGATTAAAGTCACAGCTGTTGATGTCATGTCTGACCGCTCGGTCCGGGCTTCCATAGACTTCCTGTCTAACTGAGGAGGAACAGGAAGTGGAGATGAATGTTCGAAAACACAAAAATAACTGACTCCAAAGATGATAATTTTAGAAAAAGCGGTACTGGGCCCCACATTTTTAAACTCACATCTCAAAACTCAGACTCTTAAGCTTTACATTTACTCATTAGAGCAGAAAAAAGATCATGAGAAGAACATCTCAAACTCCCTTAAAAGGACTTAACTGAAGAGCAAGGTGCCCGGGTTCTGCACAGAAAAGAAGAAATGAATTTGTCTGCCTTCTGGCTCCAGAAAAGAGTTTGTCATGCTGTCACGCTACATAATGCGGTCCCAGGCATTTCCTGCTCAGAAAATCTTCTGAGGAACACTTGTGCAAAGCCTGAGTCAAGCTGGAGGCTACATACAAATCTCTAGTGCAGTGAAAAACAGATGCCACAGAATAATTCTACCTGGAGAAACCTAATGCAGGATGCTACCTAGAGTGAGACTCACTCGTGTCTAGTACTAAATACTTTTACCCCTTCTCTAACATTATTATAATACCTCATTTTAACCCTATTCTACCATCTATGTATGAAATATTGTTACTACTTGCACTGTAGCCTTGTTTATATAATGTGATTGTGCGCCACCCAGTGGTGAAAAGACTGAACTACGACCTGAAAAAAAGGGCTAAGGAGCCTATCCTAATCCTAGGAAGGCCTGTCCTATTATTATTACATAATTTGTGTGTCTTTTAAAAAGTCTAAAATAAGTCATATTTCATTCACATACATGTCTGAAATAGGAATCAGCAAGTGTGTTATCCCGAGAGCCTAAACTGTGCACAAGAACAAGAAAATAAAGATTAAAGCTGCATTGATTGTTTTTGATCAGGGGAAAATGGATCAAACTGTCAACACTGACACGGACCGCTTTATGTTGACTAATAAGTGCAGCTTTAAAGTGAGTTTTTGCAGAAAGTGTTGGCACAGACATCTTTCTAATTCTGTTCATTTTTCCATCTCAACTCTGACTAGTTTTGTTTAATCACGAGTATGCTGTAGTAAACTGTCATGTATAGAGTAACAACAACGGTATGCCACATTACACTGACTTTATATTGTTTGTTTTGACCTCATCTCCAGTTTGTCTTCAAACAGCACAGGTTACAAAGTGAAAATGCATTTTACCTTATTTTATGATAGATGGATCAAATACATACAAATATTAAATACACTTTGTGCCTGAGCCATTTTTAAACATCACACTCTTCTTTTACCAATCACAGATCACTCCACCATGCATTTACCATCCATCTATGTCCTGATAAACATCAGGACATATCGTATTACAATTGCAGGTTTTGTTGCAAGTTTACAGCATGTTTGAATAATACACAAATGACACCAGTCAACAGTATGATTTTAGCTGTGAATTTATTGATAAGAATGATCCAATAAATAGCTTCACACAGCGTAACCGATGGTCCACAACTGCTCAACATCCTATCAGTGCTTTACTTTCCATGTTACAGAAGACATAGATGATACAACGGCACCTTCAGCTCAGAGGACAAGCTGGCCTAAAGAGGAACAGGAGTATTTCAAAAGGGGGAATGATTCAACATCATTTTTGTGTAAAATAGCTACAAGGTGAAAAATACGGTGCTTGAAATGTTGTGTGAAAACAGAAATGTGAAAACAGAAATTACCACGTCAAAGCCTCAGTAAGGACAAAACTACAGATGAAAAACACAAGAGATGTCAGTCAGTTTGGACAGTCTCAAGAATCTGTCTTGAAACTGTAAGATGTACTTCTCATTTCCCCCTTTTTGTTTGTTTCATTACACCTGTCATTTGCAACGCTTCTATCCTCACTTTATCCAGAATTCAAATCCAAATCCAGGTCAAACATACCAAGAAACATTCAATAGAACCTTGATTTAAATGTAGCCATAAATCATCGACCTGTATTTGGATTTTAATCCCAGTTAAAGATGGGAGTTTTGTTCCTGTGTCCTCTTAGTGAGCGTGGGGTCTCCCACGGCCTCTGCCACCACCCGGAGGTGCATCCACAGAGCTGCGCGGGTTCTTGATTGTTTCATCCACCGACAGGATGAGGCAGGCTGCCTCTGACGCCGCCGTTAGAGCATTGATCCGCACAATGGATGGTTCCCAGACACAGGCAGCGAAGTTATCTGCAATGTCCTCGTTGTTGATGTCCACACCGTACCACATACCACCCTACAGTAAGATAGGGGAGAAAAAGACATTTCTAAAACTGAGCCACAAAAGTGCCTGTACGCCAAATGTGCTTCACTCAAAGTGTGGCTCAGGATTAATTCAGAGTGTGCCTGTGCGTGTCTGTCCTACCTGTGCGTGTTTGGCGCGTAGTTTGTTCAGGATGTTGGTGGCATCAAAGCCAGCATTGTCACACAGTTGTCTGGGGATGACCTCCAGGGCTTTGGCGTATGCTCCGATCAACAGCTGCTGTTTTCCAGGGATGGTCCTGGAATAATCCCGCAGGTACTTGGACAGCTCCATCTCTATGGCTCCTCCACCTGCCACGATGGAGTCATTCTGGAAATGGAGTACATACAGTCACCTTCTTGCTGTCAAGGTTCACAGGGCTGACTAAATAGAAATATTGATCAACTGAAAGACATAAATCTAAAAAAAAAAAAAAAAAAAAATCTATATGGTTGCTTTTATAGATGTGAATCTCAGTGGTTTGAGCTAAAACAATGTTTAAGTTTACGCAAAAGTAGAATCAAGAATTTAAGAATAGTCCAGATTTGATGGACAATATAACTAAACAGAGCGTTCACATTAGCTGCACAAAGTAAAACCCTCTCACTGTGCACGTATAAACACTGGGTGTCCACCGACCTTAATGGCTCTGCGTACGATCATGATGGCGTCATGCAGCGATCGCTCGGTTTCCTCTGTGAACTGTTCTGCTCCGCCTCTCAGGATGATAGTACATGTCTTCGCTTTGGGACAACCCTTAAAGAAGTTATACCTGCAGGTACACACAAAGTAAAGAGTGTGAATCATAAGGAAAGCTTTACCTTTAAAGTGAACAATAAAAAATAAAAAAAATGAATGAAAGAATACACATGCAGAAGTTAACTCATCTTCCTTACCTCTCTCCTCCAACCTGGACCTCCTCAAAGAGTTCACACTGTCCCAGGATGTCGTTTGTCAGTGCTCCTACTGAGGTCTGGATGGAGCCTCCACAGGCCTGTGGATCACAGTAGACACAGTCAGAAAGCACCAGCTTTGTCTCGGTTTATATCACAGAAGTCAACTTAAACAGGAAACAATTTCTTTAAACTAAATAAACTAACAACTGTCTTAATACAATTTGTCTGTGCATGTATCTTACCATCATTGTCCTCCTCAGATCTTCCTCCTGCACTCTGCCTGCGCAAAACAGGTCTCGGTCAGCGAAGTACTGGGTGGCCACATCACCAATGGGCAACTTGGACAAAACCACCTTAGCTCCTGATTTATAGATCTTCTCCAGTTTGTCATACAAGATGTTCCACTCTGCATCAACAATGGCCTGGTAGTCCTTCAGTAACAGGGAATAAAGTAAAAAGAATCATTAAAAAACATTTCAGACATACGTTTGGCATCCTAATCCTGCGTTGTGGTCTCCTCATACCTCCACAGATTTCACTCGGACCTCAGCGTTATCCTTCTCAGCCTTCAGCTCTAGCTCCACGTTGAGCAAAGCAATCTTTGGATTCTCATAGCGTTTAGGCTGCATCTCAAACCCAGCATAAGAGAAGGTCTTCTTGAACGCAACCCCAGAGATCAACTGGGAATCCTATAGGATACAGTTTTTAAAAGATTAATTTGGAATAACATGAAGAAGAGGTTGTTCATAACATCTTTACATCTTGTTTAAATGTAGTTTCCTCGTCAACAGCCATATCTACAAAAGCTGGACACCGACACCAACCTCGAGAGCTCCTCCTTGGACCTTCTTGATGCCAATCATTTTCAGGGACATCAGCTCATCCAGAGACATCACAGCATCCACCACCATTTTGGAGAAGAACTCCTTCTGACCAGCAATTAGCTTTGAGTTCAGGGCTGTGGCTGCACATTTCTCCAACAGCTCCCTCTGTTCTCTGAGAAGACAGAAGAGAAGAAATACTTTTAAATATGTTCAACAACATCACTGTTTTTTAAGCTAAATTTAATTACCCATGAATACAAAACTAATGTCTTGCCCTATAAATACATTATTGTAAAATTGAGCACTCACTGTTTGTTGTCTTTCTTCACAGAGACGGCAATCTCCTTGATCTTACTGACAGCGAGGTTGGTGGCAGTGCGGAATGCTCTGATGATGGTCTGAGGGTGGAGACCCTCTTCCACATACGGCTTCAGCTGCTTCAGGAACTCAGCAGACAGGAGGGTGACGGACGTGGTACCATCTCCAACCTAAAAATGTTACAAAGAGAGAGAGAAAAAAAAACATTAAGAATAATTAAAACTTAATTTAAAAATGTCCTGGTTTGTCCAGTCCCTTTAAATGGCTTAAATCCTTTGAACACAAACACACAAACTTCTCACCTCAGCATCCTGAGACCGAGCGATGTCCACCAGGGTTTTAGCTGCAGGGTGAACCACATCCAGCAGTTTCAGGATGGTGGCTCCATCATTGGAGATTGTGGCCTTACCTGGAAAACAAACAGTTTTGATAAGGGAATTTTAGACCAATTAATCTTGTAATCCATTCACTGCTCAACCCTCTCTCACCTCTGCCATCCACCAGCAGTTTGTCCATCCCTCTGGGCCCCAGGGTGGTCCTGACAGCCTCGGCAATCACCTGGTGATAGAACATGGCAAGCAAATGTATACAAATTTACTCAGACAGGATGTCAAACAGTTACTACAAATAGGACATGTAAAACAATCAATGAGAGTTGGTTGTTTTCTGACCTGGCAGGCATTGATGTTACTGACGAGCTGGGAAATGCCCTGAGACGTGTCTGTCCCCTCCTTCAGCAGGATAATCGGTGTGGGCTGGAGGGGATAAAGGAAGAACGAGGAAATAAAATTGAGAAAATGTAAGCTAAAGCCAAACAACTTAAAATAGATCAGATACACTGACATCCAAAATAATATTCTGAGTAATGCTTGTAGAACTTGCTTCTTCATAAACATCAGACAGCAAAGATATTAATGTAAATATAATGGTTAAAAAGAAAAGAAATGAAATGAACAGTGGGAAGCTTTACTAAACCAAATACAATTAAAGTACAAGCAGAAAAACTTGTGATGTGCGATGCTTCTGTTACCAATCACACATGGAGCTGTATGACACTGCCAAATGTTAGCTGTTTCAATAAATAATTCGTTGCTAACAGTCTACGTGTTAAGGACATTTTCAATGCCTTAATCATGCATCACTTTTTTTCTGATCATTGTTGGCAGATCGTTGTTATTGACAGCGACTCAGGTTATTCCGTGTTGTATTGTTTCGTCCTTTGTCTGATATTCAACATCAATCTCAAGACAAACACTAAGTGACCGACGGCATCGCAATAGATTAGAGCTAACAGACTATAAACGGAACTCCTTAGCAGTGCAAAAGTAATGTTTCCAATTCAGCTATTCATACAAAGAGTTTTGACATTAAAGCTAACACACTACATAACACCGCCGGACTTTATCTGAATCTATAACATTCAATGCATTCAAATGTCTTTAAAACACCAGGTCAAAGAGTAACCAGGTGAGTGCAGTTTATCTTTTCTACACAATATTTGCTGAAACGTTAGCTAAAAGCACCGTTAGCATCGTATACGCCCATTGACACAGAGGTATGCTACGATGCTAACACGGTCTGGCTAACATTAAAACAATTTAAAAATACTTTTCATGAAAATAATTGCTTCCCGACTCTACCAACACATAGTCAACTAAAGCAAGAATAGTTCAAATGCAAATGCTCGCTGATAAAGTGAAGGATGAACATGGATTATAAATCAGAGTTCAACTCATAAATGCTAACTCACTCACCATCATCTTTGCGGTTCCTTCGAGAAGCTTTCCACCGGCATCCTATCCCACAATGCTTTTCGACAGCGACAGTCGTTGGGTGTATGTTCAAGAACATACTATAATATTTTGTCAACGATTTGAATTGTCTTTGTTTCACGTTTTCTGCACAAAACACAAACTACACAAACTAATAAACAGTATTTCGTTGTGACGTTGTAAACGTTGTTTTTAATCAGAATGTGTCCATTAGCCTATTAAACAGACGTGAACCTAACTGATTTATAGTAAATTATAAAAATATTTATTTCAAAATAAAATTATCAGTTTCATGATGTAGTTTTTCCAGTAAATACTTTTTTCAGTATACATTGTTTTAATTTCTCACAGTTTCTTGTATTGATATTAATTATTATTTAACAATATCTTCTTTATTCGTGTAATACTGAGCACTTTATGGTTTCATTAGTGATACATTCAGAGAAGTAGCTGGTGAAGAAGATGCAGGTCCTCGTTATTACAAAGATCACAGCCTGTACCCCACCCTTGTTACTCTTGTAAACGTGAGCGTGGTGATAACTGTTCTTGAACGCAGCTTTCGTTACGCTTCACAGCGCGGCTAAATTCAGCCTCTGATTGGTTCATAGCTTGTGATTGACACTCTGCAGTGTGCCCGATCTGAGTAGCGGGACGGGCCGTGTGGGCGGACCTCTTGTTTTCTGCGTACGCGACAACTTACACTCCGCCTGTGAAGACAGTGTGATCCACAAAACACGCGCACACGATTTTTTTTTTTTACCAGGGACAGAAAGTCGCGCGGAGTTTAGAAACTGTACACACATCGGTGGCGGGAGAGCTTGTATGCAGCTAGAGAGAAATAACATTGTTATTTCGATGTTTAAGTTATAACAAATAAAGTAGAACAGCATAATCTGTTTTAAGAGAAAACTGCTTTTGCTGGAGCGAAACGCAAAATGGACGATTTCGGCGTTTATGCGGTTTTTGGAGTGGACGGTCCGCCTCAAAGGCTCCTGGGGTGAGAGTAACTTTGCATGTGTTTAATAGTAACCTGATTGCTAACGTGTAATCCACCACGTCTCAGAGCTTTAATGCATGTAAGTTACGGTTTTTGCAAGCTGTGGCCACTTTCCCACGTTAAAAACATTTATTTACAGCTCGTCATTGGCGCCTCTTTAATCTAGCTGGGTTTATAGAGAAGGATATGTCTTTTTAGCTTCTCTGTTACTGTGATACGCATGCCAACAAATGCACCTCCATATCTAAGAAGTTTGCTGAGTAGCAAGAGTCCAGTATTTCATTATTTTGTGCGTGTTTTCCGCGTCAGTGCCGATGGATCGTGCAGGGTGTGTGTTGCAGTTCCGCCAAGTGTCCACCAGGTGGTACTGTTCAGCAGCGGGCCGTGGGGGGACAGGATCTGCGTCAACGCGGAGCTCAACGATGCTGACCGGATCCCCATCACCATCGGCAAACTGACTCCTTATAACAAGTGGGTTCACTGTGTCTCACAAGGCAGCAGCTGATCTGACTATTGAAATGCACTGGTAGCCTTTTATTGAGCATAGTTTCTCCTCCAGGTGTCTGTCATGGGAGCAGTGGGAGGAAGAGACCTGGACAGACAGTGTCACACTGCATGTCACTCTGGAGGGAGGAAACCTGGTAAATATCACACCAACCCTTAAGATTTAGGATTAAACTAGTGGGAACAGCCAAACAAAGAGAAGTGTTTGCTGGTTAACAGCCAGGTCACTGGACTGTCCACTTGAAGCAGCAGCTCAGTTTCCTCTAATGCACCATCATTATTCATTAAAAAAGGAAAGTTTAAAGTCTAGATGGACTTTTTCTGTTTATTTTCTATTTTTGCTTTTTCAGAAGAAAGCAGATTGGTCAGAACCAGAACTCATCCTCGCTGTGAAGGAATACACACCAAAGGTAATCTGCAGATTACCAGCCCCATGTCAAAACATGTAAATTGCAACATTCAGAGTTATCTTTTCTACCTTCCCTGCAATTCCTCTCTGCAACCAAATATGCAGAAAGTCTTAGCAAGCAAAATCAAGAGCAGCGTGAGAGTTTCTCTATTCACTTGACTTGACTACAAAAAGTACATCCTCTTACACGAGTGTACTTGATCCTCACTCAACCTGGAGCTCAATTCGGCCTGCTCTGAAGAGCGTAGAGGGATGTTTGAGGAGAGAAGAGCAAGGATACACAAGACCATCCTTCACAGAAGTCTGTTTTCCAGACGGACTCAGCAGTTTATTGGAAACGTGTTATTGATTGGACACTGCCGCTGTTTGCATTGGTCTGAAACTGCATCCTAGCACAGTTTTCTGCTAAAGTACTAAACATTCATTGACCTCCTGTCACCTGTACTGTTCCAGGACACTCTCGCTCCCCTCACAGCACGAGAGCTCAACGGCAAGAGGAAGAGGGAGAGGCTGGCGGACGAAGGCAGTGACGAAAATAAGGTCACAAAGAGAGGAGAAGGAGAGAACACATGTCCAAACGGTTCCACGGAGAAGACCACACCTGTACGAAAAGGCAGGGGTCAAGCCAAAGGGGGGCAGAAGCTGTTCGCCAGTGCAGGAGAGACCACCAAGATGAAGGGAAATGGTAAGAGAGACTGTCGATGACTTCATGTTACTATCACCAGAGGAGTAAAAACATATTTATTTATACATGTGAAGAAAGATGTTTGTTTTAATGAAATGTGCAGGTTTGTGTGAACAAACAGAAAAGTATTGTTAATGATAATTAGTGCTAAATACTCTAGTGTGGAGGAGTGAAGCATATCTGTGTCTTGTCTCTTCTATCAAATCTTTTCTCCAGCTAATGGAGCAGAAGAGGCGCAGGGGATTGTGGGAAGAACGCCTCCTCAGAGTGCAGCCAGGGCGAAGAGTAGGCAGGCCAAGACTCCCACACAGGCCGGTGAGTTTGTGCATACACATTACATACTGTGTTGGTTGTCTTTTATCTTTACTTTTTTTTGTCATATTTATTCACTTCTCAGTCCCATAACTGGTACGAGCATACTGATCTGATCGCCCACCTGAGTTCACAGAATGAAGCTTTCTGTTTGTCCTCCTCTGGTAGTGAGAAGTGTTCAGTGCAGGCATGTAACAGATGTGTGACTCACACAGGCCGCGGCCCATCAAGGTGTTTTTGTAGGTTACAGATACCTGGGCAGCACGGTTGGCTTTATATCTTTTAAAACAATAGTTCAGATATTTTTGGGGAAAAAAAGTTAGATGAGAAACTCCACTCTCATCTCTGTCCATCATAGTTGAAGCATAGCGACTGTTAGCCTAGCTTAGCATTTAAAAAAAAAGCAAGCAACTGATGTTATAGGATCAACCTCCAGAAGGTCATTTTCAGCGTGACGACTCGTCAAATAAACAAACCTATACCCCTGACTTGTCTTAACGCCATCATGGCCTGTTTTTTTTATCAAGCGTCTTGGAATCACTCTCCTCAAAACAGCCACCACATCCTGCATTGACGACATATTTTCTTGCACTATCTTTGTCAGAGACGCACCAGGGCGCCCAAGATGTGTTTTAAAACCAGGTATAAACGGGGTCAGTGCAATTTGTGTAAATGGGGCTTGTTTTTGTACATTTAATGCTGCATGATGGAGAAATTAGTGAATCCGTGCATCGTCTGTGCTGCTGTGATTTAGCCTCAGCTGCTTAAAGTTAAAATCACCTGGTTCCTATGTACACAGCTTGTGTTCTTCTATCTGATGAACGAAGGTCGTGGAAACATCTCTCCCAGGTCTCTGAAATGTGAAACTGACATTGCTGACATTCAGATTGTTATTCTGAGGTTGTATGTGAGATATTTCTGAGTCATTTAACACTATAATAACAAATCTCTGGCTGTCCAGCAGTCCCACTGGGAAGCCCGTCAGGACGCTGGGGTCAGACTCTATGTCCTATCGATGCTCAGACAGCGATTCTTATTGGAGGACAGGGAGCCAGGATGCAGTTCTGCAAAGACCCCATGTGGAAACTCTGCACAGGTCGGTCAGATGACCTTTTGAAAAAATGTTTGATATTTGGAGTCCTGTGGGAACCCTGTCCTGCAGTGTCCATGTCACAGTGAGTGTTCTTGTCTTTGCCCCGCAGAGGACATGTCCTGGGTGGCTGCAGAGACCCTAGCAGAGGGTCCCACCCCTGAAGCCCGAATCGGCCACACGGCCATTTTCGACCCTGACTCAAAGCGGATCTTCGTGTTCGGAGGCTCTAAGAACAAGAAATGGTTCAATGATGTTCACATCCTGGACACGCAGAGCTGGAAGTGGACCATGGTGGAGGTGTGTATGTTGACCTTGATTTAACTACACACCTCTTTAAGGGTGTTTTTTGTTTTAATCCCTATTTACACGTCCTGCTATGCTCGTGTCTCCTGCAGGCTCAAGGTAAGGTTCCTCCTCTGGCCTACCACAGCTGCAGTATGTTTCGTGGCGAACTCTTCGTGTTGGGAGGGGTGTTTCCACGTCCAAACCCGGAGCCAGACGGCTGCAGTGACTCACTGTACATCTTCGATCCGCACCTCTCCATCTGGTACGAGCCCATTGTGACAGGAGACAAACCCTCCCCTCGCTCAGGGTAAGACGGCTTTATGTGACCATCATCTTAGCAGTCTGGTTTTCACAGATACATTCAAACACCTTATTTACCTTCTGTGTTTCTCCTTCAGTCACTCTGCATGTGTGATGCAGGAGAGGAAGATCTATGTCTTTGGAGGGTGGGACACTCCTGTATGCTACAACGACATGTACATGTTGGACCTGGGTAAGGCCCATACACACACACACACGCATACAATATCTACACTACGTGCACAATCTACATCAACATGTTTGTGTGTTTTTAAGGTCTGATGGAGTTTTCTGCAGTCAAAACGAGTGGAGAAGCCCCCTCTCCTCGAAGGTACTCGCACACATACAGTACATGCAGTGAGCAAACAAAAAGTTTAAGTGTAAAAAGCTGTCATTAAATGCAGTGGTATAAAGAAATGCTTATCTAGTTTATCCTAGTTGCAGAACTTATTTGTTTTTTGTAGAGTTACTGTACATGTGTAAATGTGTTTTCCAGCTGGCACGGCAGTGCTGTGCTCTCAGACACAAAGTTCCTGATCCATGGAGGGTACAACGGAAACGACGCTCTCAGTGACACCTTCATCTTCGATATCGGTGAGAGGCGGCTCACTTTTACAAACACAATAAACATATCCCAGGAAGGAGCCTTTGTTGTCTGGCTGTAAAGTTTTCCAGGAGAAAGAATGGTTAATATTCACTGATTAGTGTAAATCCAAGTGAGCAGTCCAGAATGTAAACAACCTTTTTACATTGAAGCTACAGCATTTAACTGAAATATGAGCCACATGCTGACAAAATGTGTAACAACGATGTGTCAGATCGCTCGTATGAAGTTACATTTCGTTGTTTCAGACACCAACAGCTGGACTGAGGTGACGCTCCCTCAGCTCTCCGTCCCCAGGGCGGGGCACTCCATCATCACCATGGAGACAGCAGGTCGTCACCGTTTCTCTGACGAGGGTGTAGATGTGGATATGGAAGCTGGCCCCGTCAGCAGAAATCTGCTGGTGTTCGGAGGTGGAGACAATGAGGGCAACTTCTACTCCGACCTGACGACTGTCGCTGTGGAGGAGCTGCTCCGTGCTATTTAAGGAGAGCGAGTCAGATGAATCCTCACTCTCTGACTGGATGTGAAGCTATTTCAACAACCACCTTTATTATTTATATTCCTACAGTTTGTCTGCTTTTCTTTTGTGATTCTAAAGGGTTTGTATCATTTTTGTACTGGAAAATGTGCATTTATGTTGTATATTTCGGACATTTTCTTGAATAGCAATCTCAGAATTTTCACCCTATTTTTCCTGTAGAGTAAAACAGCAAGAAACCTCTGCTACTTTTTGAACAAACTTTTTAAAAACAGTTGGAATTATGATCTCTGTTTAAAACATCACTGCTATCAGACTGAGAAATCAAGGAAGTAAATTTGGTTTTTATGTACATAGTTTAAAACGTCTCACTCTTCCTCAGGTAAAATGTATATTTTTATTTTGGCATATTACATGTTTCGTATCGATAACTGGGACTCAGTATTTGAAATATGTTGCTTCTGCAAGTGCACAAACTGTATTTCATTCTCTGCATATTGAAAGAAATGTTTGTATTTCCAATCATCTCCAAACTAATGTATGTGATTTAGCATAAAAGTATATGTTCTATGTATTATATGTTCGTGTGCTGTTCCATTTTGCACTTGGCTTCTGTTTTATTTAATAAACACTTGAATTGCTGCCTCGTCTCTGATGAATCATCTTCCATTAAATGACATTTTGGCTCATTATTCTGGTTTTTACATCACTATAAAGAAAGAAAACCAAATACACATAATAAGAAGCACAGTTAGCCTCAATTTACCACATTTTCCATTTACAGAATAATTTACCCATCTTTCTATTCTGAATTCTTAAAACTATAAGACTCACTAAGTAGTATCACACTGATGTAAATTAAATGAGGTTTGACACTAAGTGAAAAAAGTGCATTAACATCCCAGTGAGCCCAGGAACTCAACACTAACATGAGCTAATGTCAGACCAACAGAGTAACTCTGATATCTTTGAGGAGCCAGAGCTAAATGGAGGCGTTTTAATAAAAGATTAGCAGGGGATCTTCATTTCCACTGAATTGCTGATAATGGTGTCATGAAAGTGGACATGTTTAGTTTCATATTTTCACTGGATTAAACACACAGTCTCGGACAACATGAGGTCCATGTAAGTTATAAAATGCGTATTTTAATGTACAAATATGCATTATTGTTGGATATTGGTTAGTTAACATATTTGGGAAATTGTGAATAGCTTCTGTGACCTTCTGACCTCCTTCACTTGTGCAGAAGCAGGGAAGCCAAAAGGCAAACAAAAAAAATCCTTGGAAAGAGCTCGTTCAATGTCAAAGAAGAAGAGATGCAAGGTCTATTTTAAAAAACAGATGGCCAAAATGAGATGATACTGTTTTCACTTGCTCCATGGCATTTCCTCTGGTGATACACAGGAAAGCCTGGCTTCCTCAGATATTCAAATAAATCAGTTTCCTCATATGACTTCTACATTTATGGATTTTTCCACTTGATTCTTTCACTGCAAATCATAAAATATGCAGCACACTTAATGGGTTTCATTACTCTTGTTAGAATTAACCACTAACACGGTTCCATTCATCAATTTTTTTATACATTAGAGTTTTTAACTCTTCAATTAATAAAGTACACACCAAGTGTGATTGTAGCACAGTCTGTACTGAAGCCTATTTTGGGCCTTGCTTCTTACTTCCTCACTAATTTTGCCCACGCTGTGAGTCAGCACCTATTACATTACCAGGTTAAGCAAAGACTCTCAGGCTTTCAGACTGCTAGGCCACAGATTAGGTCAAAGAAATATGATCCTTATGCCGTACACATTCACACATCATTCATTCGTTCGTTTGTGTGCTCTGTTCCTCTCTGTCTTGCACTGGATCATATTCGGTGCATATTATTACACTGTGTTAAAGGGTAAATGTATATCAGCGCCTTCTGCAGGTACGTAGGTAAGATTATTCTAGTGCAGTGTATGAACAGCTTGAGAGAAAAATCACACCTTCTGATGGACTTCAGACATTTATATTGTATGATGCTCAGATAGATAGATAGATAGATAGATAGATAGATAGATAGATAGATAGATAGATAGATAGGTAGATAGATACTTTATTGATCCCCAAGGGGAAATTATTCTGTATTATATTCAGGCATCCTGCAGATGGCGACACTTGAGCACATTTCCCCCAGCATCAAACAGGACACTAATCCAAACAGCTCATTGCAAATCTTAAAAAAATGCAGAGTCACTGAGTTCATGTGTCAAACTTTTAACAATACTGTTTGAGGGATCCTCTCTGATGAGTGGCTACAAACGCCTGGTGATTTTCAATAGGTTCATTATTGTGTGAAAACACTGCTGTGCACTGAAAACTGACATGTATGTCTCCCATAACAGTGTACACAGCTATGACTACGCTCCCTTCATCATCAGGGATGTGATTTTTCCTTTGATTCACCGGGAAATGCTGCCAGTTGGATGCTCTCCCAGTCATTACTAACAAGCCTCTTATACCTCTTCATTTCCTGATTTCTTTTTTTATTTTCTCCATAACCTCCTCACACGGTGTAAATGGTGAATATTTGGTATGGTGACGTGTAAGATTAGAAGACCTGCTGACTGACAGAGTTCAGACATCACCACCTCCAACAGCAGCCATATTATCTTTGTCAGTCCACGGCTGTTGCTAAGTAACTTGAAAATGTCTATGCCAGCTGGTCGGCATCTCATAGTCACACTTACGGGTTGTACATATTTATTTTTACAGCTGCGGTGGCAACACATATCTCAGCCAGATCAGAGCATAGTTTTAGAATTGGCTGTGGCCTTGGATAAATTATATAAAACAGTGGGAATTACTGGGAAGAAAATGATATTTTCCTCTTAAATTCCCTGTAGTTAACAAAAGCAGCACACATTTTATGGCATATAATGTAGGATTCCCAGTGTCAGCAAAGATTCATCCTGTCAGCAAGACGCTAGAACAGACTCTGCTGAAGAAAATCCTATAAACAGCATCTCTAAGTTGGACAGGAACAGCTGTTTATCCACTGAAGAACACATAAGGACAATACTTTGTGGCAAAGAACAAGAAAAAACCCCATTTATTTATTTTATTTCTGAAGTTTAAATTCAGATAAATACAGTATGACCAGTTTTATTATATTAAATATGAAGCCTTACTTATATAGCCACCTTAAGCATTATGCCTTTAACGCTAAAAGATATGGTGAATAATGAATGAGAGGAACCATAAAGCAGGCTGCCCCTGATATTTGCTCTGATGAGTTGAATTGTCTGACACGAGACTGTGAGACAAAAATCTGTATAAAATTCCTCTGATGCAGTAAGTGTGCCATGAGAACGGAAATAAATGTATGACTCCATTGTAGAAATATCTGTCAGCTCCTGTGGATCATGTGTTTCACCTGCAGAACTGGAGTTTCCAGAGACACAGAGAGAGGGAAAAAGAGTGCGCGTACACAAATGTGTGTAAATGGAACTAATCGTAACAGACAAACAGATGCTTTGTTAAGAGATTGTGGCCTCTCTGAAAGACACTGAGAGCCTTCATTGATCCTGTTGGGGATGTGGTTTTCTTCTCCACCCACGGGGCCCCGGAATCACCATTTTCACCCCAGTAGCAACAGCAATACCCTGCTGCACAGAACACAACCACAATAGTACATTTTAAGATGAGTGTTCACTTTGTGGTTAGTTACATGTAACATGAGTCTGTCAAATTAACTACATTTTTATGAACATGTTCACACACACACACACATAAACTCAGGGCTTGAACTGGGGGCCTGAGGGTTTAACTTCAGTAAAACAGTGTGCACCTTACAAAAAAGTCCATCAGGAATCTGCTGCAGCAGTTGTGCAGATTCGTTGAAGAGCAACGAAACGCGGGACGCTTCCCTGGAAAACACTGAATCCCTGGTGACGCTGCACCTGCGTTTAACAGTCGCCAGTAACAGGTCGGAAAAAGTCGAGTAGAGCCGAACAAAGAGCGAACCATCTCCCTCCCCAGTCCTCCTCTTTCTGTCGTGGTGCAAGCAGCCATGTTGCCGCGAGCTTGTTCCGGTATCAGGACAGGATCGTGCGCATAGACTGCATTCGGGCGCAGCTCCTCGCCTCTCTCCCCCTGCCGCCCGTGACACGCACCTCCGAACGACAAAACCCCAGTTTACTGATAATGGATTTTACAACTTGATGATTCCTCCTTCAGTCGGCTGGTCACGGGAATATTCTCAGTCGGTGCACCGACAGGACGGACTGGTATATCGCCACACTGCAGTGCAGCAGTGGATAACGACCTCCTTCCAATCACGCAACACAAGGAAGAGCGCCGGTGATTTCCGTGGATTTTGAGTTTTGTGGGCTGCTCTGTGGCAGTCACCGCCACTGCGGCCGCTGGAGGATAAGCTAACTAGCTAGCTTTGCTTCGGAAGGAACACTGAATTTGCTAGCTACTTGGGCTAATATCGGCCAGCCACATAATTAGCACAACAAATAAATTTGTATTTCTCACATGCCATGTGACCATTTTACACGGTGCTGCTTTTATTTTTCGGATACCATACCCTGGCTATACCACTGGGAACATTTTGAACTATTTTGCGCGAGTTGGGAAGGTCGAGACCTCGCCGGGAATAACTTTGGCCTTAAAGTTTGTAGACCTCAGACCAGGTTTCATCCTTGAAAGGAAACATCTGTCACTAACCAGAAAGCTAAGTGGCGACGCTGTGTTATGAAAACGACGCTCGACAAACATTTGCTGTGTCGTTAGATTTCGACGAGAGCCAGGGCTTCCTCAGACGTTACTTAGCTACCGTACAGGTTAGCATGCTAACTACCTAATTGAACCTTGCCTTGATAAGTACAACCGTTGCCCAACTTTTCCTCAAGCTAACCCCAGTAGCTAACTGACAAGAACGTCGCACCATCACGTCGGTAGCTCGCCGGTCGTCATCGACGCTGATAAATGATAATTGGGAACTGAATGTTTTCACATTCAGTCCGAAGCTAAAGAAGACGTTTGGGTTTTCCTGTTTTGTGCTTGTTGACAAACATGGGATGTGCGGTTGCTGCTAGCTAGTTTCTAGCTAGCTGGCTAACTCGGCTAGCCGCTGATGTGGGATTCAACTTGTTGGTTCACGGGCTATCTGTCGTGCTGCTAGCTGGCTAGCACTGGACATCTGTTGGAAATCTCCCTCAACCACCAGCTACCCAAGTTTTAAATGCTCAGTAGACACTGAAGATTTGTTCCACTGTTCCTTTCCCTCTAACGTCTTCAGAAATGTCAACAAGGACTCCATTGGTGCAAGTCATTGAAAATTCGGCTGGACCGGTAAGATGTGTCTCTAATTTGATTATCCAAAATACTGCTGTCCTAAAGTCATATATTTTCTTTATCTGAGAAATCTTTACTGTTGTCGAGTGAGGCTCTGTTTGGCCTAACAGGGTTTCTGGTTGTCTCTTTGCCTTTTCTCTGTGTCTGTTTGCTTCACAGCAGTGATTCATCAGCTTGCCTACGCACTCACACTGGATTTCCCACTCCTTGCAAAATAGGAGAACAAATTTAGGTTTCTGTTTAGTCTGTGGGTTATGGCATGTCGTCCGACATGACTTCTGACCACTTTGACCTGTTGCAATACCGACAACCCTGCCAGCCACGTGGATATTATTTAGTTGACAGTACAGAAGCCAGTTGTTCCCGTATTACCCTCATGCATTAATGTCTTAACTATAGTGCGGTAGAGTGGGAAGTGTTTTGTTGTGCAAATTGGACACAGATAATTCCTCAAAGTGTAAAATCAATCTAGTTGTATTAGAATTATAGTTTTCAAAGTGACTGTATTGAAGGCAGACTGTATTGGAGAATGTATACTATTGAGTTGATGCGTGGTGTTTGTGCAAGACATTTTTGAAAATACTGCAGTATTAAGTTTGTTAGCTATAAACTATAAATGCCAACAGTACACAAAACAGGTAAATCATTCTGTAAGATGGAAATTAAAAAATGAATTTCATATTTCCCCTCAGTAACTAGAGACATGATTTGGTTGTGTGCTCAAAAGTTTAAAAGATAAACAAAGCCCATGTCTGTCTTCTGTAAATCATTATTATAAGGCTGAAACAAATCCCCTGCTTCCAAGACTACAGTATGTGTCTTAATCTTGTGGGCAGCTTTATCTGTAGATTCATTGTAATTATGAAGAAGCCACACATGCTCACATGAAAACCATTATAGTTTCAAAACCGTGACTTCAGTTGCTTGGACAGCTGTTGACAAGCATCATGTGGTGTGCCTGTCTTTGAATGCAAAATAGCTAGTGAGTGCGGAAATTTCTTTACACGGTGACCTTATACCCAGAGGATGATGTCAGCGTGTGTGAAGCTAAATCCATGTTTGTATTTGTTTTTGTTTTGCTAGAGGATCTATAGGTATATTAACTAGCTGTAGCTGCAGTGACAGATGGCCTTAGTGGTTGGTTAGTAGCTTTGTTGAATGTAGCAATATAAATAGAGCAAACTTACACACATGAAAAGCTTTTGGTTAAAATGTTTTTGACAAATATGATAACAACATAGGTCTGCAGACACTAACAGTAGCTGTTATACGACAGTGAAATGACAGTATAGAGCATTATTAACATTTATTTTTTGAGCCTCAACAGCTGCACCTTGTGTTAAACAGTTTTCTACCTGAAACATTTAATTCCAACCCAGTTGTGTAAATGTCAGCACTGCAGCCAACCAGACTGCAGATCTGCTCTTATCAGCCAATAGAAAAACCTGTTTGTGGAGGAGACTCAAAGGTTGAAAAATTGTGTCTGTCTTTGCATGTAATACAAATAAAGTGCTGACGGAAGTTATCTGTTGATACCACAATCTCAC
>JAUBNQ010000010.1:12162201-12176974 GCA_032353495.1 Ctenopoma kingsleyae | reverse complement strand
ACACACACACACACACACACACACACACACACACACACACACACACACACACACACACACACACACACACAAAGAAAACAAGGGAGCGTCAGAGGGCAGATGCAGAAGAGTCAGACACACAAGCACAACCAGAAGAGGAGTGGAAGAAAGGAGTTAGTTGACAGTGAAAGACAGAAATGGGAGAGAGAAGTTGTCCTCCCTTTTTTGTGTGAAAGAGAATTCTTTGTTACCTTGTCTCTTCATGTCCTCTTTTCTCTTCTTCTGTTCATCCCTTTTTCTCACTTTGTACCTCTCCCATCTGTCTGTTTCTCTATTTTTATTTTCCTGTTCTTCTGTTTATATATCAGTCTCTCTTTCCTTTCTGTATTCGTATCTCTCTCTTTCCTCGCTGGTGTCCACTGTTGGATTATGAACTATAGACCTCATTATAGCCTGGCTATAAACCATATAAACCATGTTTCAGTTCTGTCTCTCTCTGTGTTCTGTCCTATTATACAACTGTCGCCTGCTGTGATTGTGTGTTTATCACTTAATGCTGTGAGATTTTATCTGTGTGTGTGTGTGTGTGTGTGTTTGTGCTGTGTTCACAGGCTGTGCAGGTCCGTTTTGAGATGCGTCAAACCCACTGCACTAAGTGTAATAAATCAATAAAAGTATAATAAGGACTGAATACATTCTTGTTTTCTTCCAGGTGGCTGTAAAGATCATTGATAAGACCCAGCTCAACTCCTCCAGTTTGCAGAAGGTGGGTCTGTCACTCTCTCCCTCATACAGACACAAAATTGAAACCTCAGTCCTTCTTATCCCTTTTCTCGGAAGTCACTCTTCTTTTGCTCTCTCTCTCTTTCTCTTCCCCTTCCTCTCTCTCCCGCTCTGTCTTTCTGAAGTGGTCTAGTTTTCAGAGAGAGTTTTAATTACAGGAAACAAGCTGCAATTACTTCCTTTGATCGTGGCAGGGTGGGGTCTGTCCACTTACACGCACACTCTCTTACCACGTATACTTGCTCGCAGAACACACACACCAAACGCTCGTGCATCTACCAGAGACATAAGACATAAAACACACACTAAGCACATATCAAGAAAATGTAAAGACACAGACTAATGCTCTTACACCCTCATACTGAATGTCAGGAAGCATGTGACCAAAATTGTCAGGGAACTCCTGATGTTACATCCTACCAGGTCTTAAAAGGTTAGATTTTTTCTTACTTTCAATAAATGCACCATAGAGGCCAAGACCAACATGTGCTGGTTCAATTGGCTACACAGTCAGTAAGTCAAAGAGATAAACATATTGTTTATTTTGGACCTGTGGTGGCTCTTTGATTGGTAGTAAGATAAGTTAACAGCACCAGTCCTGTGTTTTAAGCCAAATTTGTATCTGTATGCACCTTTTCAAACTTAAAATGTTACATCTAATGTACGGTTAATGTTACGTCTTGCACAACTGAGTGTTGAATTCTGGGTTGTTTGTAACTTAAAGTTCCAGGTTCAAGTTTCTGTCTGTGTACAGTCTGTGTGACTTCTGCTTAATTGTCCCAAAAACCTACAGTAAGCCTATATTGACCATGATGAATGAAGAGCTTGTCCTCAGGCATTTACCATAGAAATAGACTGGATGACATTGAGGTAGAATTTAGTTGAACTAGTACTTTGTTTTTAAGCTGTCAAGAAGCTGAAGGCAACTCAACCTTTTCACTGTTTGTTTTACTCTGAAATCCTGTGTGACTGTGGTTATAAACCTGTATTACCTCAATCTCTGCGGTTATGTCATCACAAAGCACAATTTCCTTCAAGCTATTTTGACCCACATGCTCACAAATAGGAAGGGAATGTTTGTTTTCTCTGTCATTTTACCCTCTACAAATATTGATTGTGGAGTCTTTGCAAAAATAAGAAATTGCAACATTGAACTGAAACTTTTCCTTTTCCACCCGTTTCTTTAGTCGCACCTGCATTAACATCAAATATGGTCAAATTATAAGTACCCTTAAATTTTATTAAAGAAATACACTGTTCCTGAAAAGTGTTGAACTTAAAAGCACTTTAGTAGACTACTGTCTTCATTTAGAATCACAGGTATCTTCAATTTTACGATCAGTGATTTAGACTAATTTCTGAAGGAGGAAGTAGTCATTGTGTCGTGTGTTATCACTGTGTGTATCACATTGAATTTGCACAAGAGAAAGAAAGGAGGAGCTGTCTTAAGAATATAAAAAGAATATAGAAGTTTTTTGTTTTTTTTTACGAAACACTGCTACCAAGAGGTTTAAGGTCCATGGGACCATAGCCAACCTCTGTATACCAATCGCAAGAGAAAAAAATCACCCCGATTGGAACAGGAGGAAAACTTGAATTGTAAAGAAAGAAAAAAACAGACAAAAAAAAAGATACAAGCTCAGTGCCAAAATGTACAAGGTACAGCAATGTCCAAGAGCTCCATATGTCGCTTTCTGAATGAAAGATGAGCCTGGAAGAGCCCTCTTTTGAAGAGAAACATGAAAAACTGTAGTTTGCTAAAATGCATCTTGACAAACCACAGCACTTCTGGGAGTATGTGCTTTGGACAGATGAAACACCATTGAGAGTCACATCAGCTGTGTTCACAGAAGGGGTAGAAAACCCTTTTAAATATGGAGGAGGCTTAGTTATGATCTGGGCTTACTTTACTGTGTCCATTGTCGGAGAACTCTGTTTCAGTAACGTTATGACTCCTTCATCAGGACATATAAAAGCACAGAGAATGGAGGAGGAGAATACACAGGAGAATTAAGAGTCCTGATCTATAGCCAGCTGAAGGGAATGGTGCAGATGGAACGATAATTGCTTTTGTCAGTTTCAGTTTATTTCTTTTTTAAGAGAAAGGGGACCACCACTTTTAGCCACAGCTGTAACTCACAGCACCCACATCTGAAAGTGTATGTGACATGGCACTCTTTGTGGCTTGTTTCTCACAGCTCTTCCGGGAGGTGAGGATCATGAAGATGTTGAATCATCCCAACATAGGTGAGTCAAACTGAAACGTGAGTTTCCACTCTGTCGTCACTCAGACTGAGAGACTGACCAAGCCAAGTGATGATAATCCCTCTTTTATCTCTTTTTTTGGTTTCACTTTTGCTCTCACTGTTCCTCCCAACGAACCCACACTTTACTTCCCCCCTCTCTAATCCTCTGTCCCCTGTCTTTCTCTCTCCACCTCCAGTCAAGCTATTTGAGGTGATAGAGACAGAGAAGACTTTGTACCTGGTAATGGAGTACGCTAGTGGAGGTAAGTGTGTCAATGTGAAACCATTCCCCCTGAGGCTTGGCAGTCCGTATGTTAGAATCAAATGGCTCCCCACAGATAAAGAAAATGCTTCCTCCCCCTTTAAAATACAGCCTCTCAAGTTATTTGTAAGTGATTTATCCACAGGGCTGCTGCTAGAAATGGACTGGTTTTATTTTATTTATTTATTTGCTCGTTGGCCACCTCCATCTTCTTCACATGGAAAATTATTAACATTTCAAGCCAGTTCCTAGTTCTCTATTAAAAATTGTGAGGCTGCCAGTACATCAGAAAGCTGCAGATGAAAAGTAAAATGACATGACTCTAGGACCTTTACTAGTTTGGTGCAATGTCAAAACACAGAAATGAGGAAAAACAACAGTGATGATTTTGGGGATGTTTTTACATACTTTTTGCATGAATTCAAATGACACCAGTAGAATTAACTAGCTTTACCTCACTTTGCCCATACTTTTGTTACTGAAGCACAGTACTAGGTTTATTGTACCATTGACCCAGTATTCCCCTTAAGAAGACAAGTATCAGTTTCCATCTCTAAATCTGCTCTCCTCTTCTTTCTTTCGTCTCCCAGGAGAGGTCTTTGATTACCTGGTGGCCCATGGTAGGATGAAAGAGAAAGAAGCCCGTGCCAAATTCAGACAGGTTTGTGTGTGAGGTTAAAAATGTCACTGATAATTTATTTTAATACTATGTGTATTGTGTGTATGTTTTAAGTCAAATTGGACTGAGATTTAAAAACTGGCTTCTTATTGATCAGCTGCAAAATTAAAACCACTGCGAGGCAAAGTGCATAACATGGATTATCTTGTTATGGCACCTGTCAAGGGCTGGGATATATTGGGCAAAAAGTGAACAGTGAGTTTGTGAAGTTGATGTGTTGGAAGCAGGAAAGTGGGCAACGCAAGGACCCGAGCGACTTTGACAAGGGGCAAAGTGTGATTAATAGAAGACTGGGTCAGAGCATCTCCTTAACGGCAGGTCTTGATTGGTGTTCCTGGTATGCAGTGATCCATACCTACCAAAAGTGGTACAGGACGACTGGTGAACTGGCAACAGGGTCATAGGCGCCCAAGGTTGATTGATTCATGTGAGGAGAGCAGGGTAACCCATCTGATCTGATCCCACACAAGAGCTACTGTAGCTCAAATTACTGAATCGTGGTCAACAGGTGTCAGAACACACAGTGCATCACCGCTTGCCGGGTATGTGACTGAGTAGCTGCAGACCAGACTGCCCATGCTGACCACTGTCCACTGCCAAAAGCACCTACAATAGGCACGTGAGCTGCAAAATTGGACCACGGAGCCCATAATCCTCCCTGCTGCAGTGCAGAAATTGTTCAGGAATGGTTGGAAGAACATGACAAAGAGTTACCTTGGCCTCCAAATTCCCCTCGTCTCAGGCTGATCAAGCATTTGTGAGATTTGCTGGAACAACACCAGCATATGTCTGTCAAAGTGGAACAAGGGGGACCTAAACAGGCATTAGGTTTTAATGTTATGGCTGATCGATGCATTACTCAACTTAATACTTTATTTGTGCTTTTCTGCAAGAGTAGCCTGTTTGTTGTTTAAATAAAGCTTCAAACATATTAAAACGTTGCACTTCTTAATTTATATTTGAGTTGAGGTGCTTCTTAAATTTTCCATACCTCCTCGTGACTTCTTACTGATGAAATCCTAACGAAGAGATCAGGGTCCTTGACTTATTGTCTTACCATTCCAGCCTCATCTATCTTGTCATTTATCTCCTCCTCTTTCTCTCGTTCAATCACTTTCTCACTCTACAGATTGTGTCAGCAGTGCAGTATTGCCATCAGAAGTGTATAGTACACAGAGACCTCAAGGTGAGAACACACATGCGTTATGAGTTTCAACCACAAGCTCACTTTCTCTCTCTTTTTACTGCCTCTCCACATTAATCTTAATGTGATCTGACTTTCTGAGATGAGACCCTGCCTCCCCCAACAGAGGAACCAAAGGTTAATCACAAGGACAGTATAATTTCCCTCTTGCAGTGTTGGGGCTTAAACATATACTCATGTAGTTGTGCACCCATGCACATTTTGCACCTGTTTGTTTTGCTATTCTTCTGTTGGTGTCCTTGCTTTAGCTCGCAGTCACTTTATTAACATTATTTTGTGCCAAATATTTAACATAACACAGTTGCAGGTCTGATGTTTCCAGGTCATTTAGATTTATAGTATTATGCAGAGTTGTAAATCCTCTTACTGTGTCAGCAGGCAGACCTGTAGACAAGACATTATCATGATTACTGTTATAGTAACAATAGAGGAACCTGCCATCTCAAAGTTGCTTTTCTCACTCAGTTATTTTTGACTTTTTAAATACAACAATTTCAGTGTTTGATCAATGTCATGAAAGTTTTTTTACACAATGGTTGTGACATAGTGAAAAAGGCTGCATGGGACGTAATAGGTTTCTGGAGAACAGACAGTTCTCATTATTGTAATGCGTACCATCCTGCACATTATCCTAATCACTCTTGATCTGGGGGCTGTAATGTGAAATCCGGCACAGGCTTAACTCTAGCTGGCCCTACGCTAGAAGAGCAGATTTTGATGAGTCTGCATTTCACAAGACCCAAAATGGCTGCAATCATGCTCTGTATAATGTTTATACTGCTTTACATGCATTGCGGTGGTGACTCCTTTTTCTAAAGCTTAAGTGAAATTTTGTCTATACTATGTATAGACAATTAAATCTGCCAATAAAAAACAAGAAGCTGGTGATCATTGGTTTCTAAGGTCACAGCCTAGAGATGACGCCAGTGTAAATGTATTTAATGTGCACTCACACACACAGAAGCTGCAGCGTATTCAGAGCAAGTAAAAAGGAGAGTGCACTTGTTGCTAGGCAACCCCAGCCTCCTTGCTTACTGGCTCACTTTAGGCTTGAGGACACACACGCACAGAGGAATAAACTGGTAGCTCACTTTGCCCATTGTGAGTTATGCATTGTGTGCTACTTATAGGCCCCAATCCATTACTGTAAAAACCTTCTATCACCCAGCACCCAGATTGATTTTATTTTTTTCTCAGAGGAGGATGTTTGAGACAGCTGTCAGGAACAAGGTGCCATGTGTTATCTTCAAACTTTTTTGCATGTCAGAGAAAACCTTTGTTGGACTGACAATAAATCATATAAAAAACCCCACCATGTTACACACATCAAATGCAAAGTATTTGTTTTCTTTCTTGGCACATTTATAATTGCTAGCATATTAATAATCTTTATTTTCAGCAATCATTTTCTTGTTTACTTCATTGTTCTTCTGCACTCTTCATCATCATTATGGCTTTATGTCTCTTTCCTCTCTCCTCCACACTCTCCTTCTGCAGGCGGAGAACCTGCTGCTGGACGCAGACATGAACATCAAGATAGCCGACTTTGGCTTCAGTAATGAGTTTACTCTGGGGAACAAGCTGGACACGTTCTGCGGTTCCCCTCCCTACGCCGCCCCGGAGCTCTTCCAGGGCAAGAAGTATGACGGGCCGGAGGTGGACGTCTGGAGCCTGGGGGTAATCCTCTACACGCTGGTCAGCGGCTCGCTGCCCTTCGATGGACAAAACCTCAAGGTCAGGAAGAGGAGAGAGTGTGTTTATGTTCATTATGTAAGCACATGTCTGTATTCTGTGGGTGTTCATAGTATTTGTCATGCTGATTTCTGTTAACCACAGAATGCAGAAATTGAGCCCAAGGAAAGAGTGAATGTGTAAAGTGATTATGTTGGAAATGCCAGTCCAAGTGCTTTGTTTTCAGATGGGCACTTGATGGTGTGATCCACTGAAACCTGGTTCTTCAGTTTTTAAACAAAAGCTTTAATGCTCCCTGTTTCTGTGAACTATAGTTATTCACACCACCTATCACACTGCATGTTCAGTCAGTGCCCACATGACTCATTCTGGAAGTGCAGACACATTTTTGGTGGGCGATATGACATTGAGTGTGATGATATTGATATTAACATGCCTGCGAACAGCTATCTAGGCTTATTGAATGTGCCTTTGCAGTGCCTCCTGCTGTGTGCTGTTTTGTTTAACACCTACATTACTGATTTTTACTATTTATTTAACAGTTAGTGTCTTCTCTGTCTTACACTCCTTTGTGCTGTACTGGGTTGTAGCTGTAATAAAATGTGTTTCCTTTATAAATGTGTCAAACTGATGCACTGACAAAGTGCCAAATGTACAGCTAGGATAGTTTTATTTCACTGTTTCAGCATTTAAGATGATTAATCTGATATTTAGATTTGAGTTCTACTATTTTATTGATTTTTATGCAAATTGAATTCCTGACTGTATGAGCTGTTTTGCACAGCAGTATTAAAACCCGTCACTACATGCATTTGTCCTCCATTGAATAAATGATAATTAAAGAACTATTCCAGAGGGATGAGCAGTGATGAAGGGGTTAATTGCGCCTTGTGACTAATGGGGAATGGATATTGTGTTTTGCTCATGTCACCCACATGCTACACTATCATTGTGTTTTAATCACAGCTTTTTGAGAAGCTAACCAGCTTTTGTTTAGGTAAATGTGGTTCTTGTTGAGCAAAACTATTAATCTATTGGGGGTGTAACCGGAGCTAATGCTGCAGCTCGGCCAATTCAAGCCATATCAGATCGAGTCTGAGACAGACTAAGTAACAGAATACAGATGAGACTAATTTCCTTTTTTAATTCAT
Organism: Ctenopoma kingsleyae; assembly: GCA_032353495.1. NCBI lineage: Eukaryota > Metazoa > Chordata > Actinopteri > Anabantiformes > Anabantidae > Ctenopoma > Ctenopoma kingsleyae. The sequence continues at coordinate 12,168,978 of JAUBNQ010000010.1, read as the reverse complement.
CTGAAATTATCCAGTATTTGGTAGCTGATCAAACAGTCAAGGCCATCATTCTGTTTCTTTATTGTCAAAACCTCAAATTGTGAGAGAAGAAAAGAAGGCTTAATGTGTATGTGTCCATATATGTAGATACTTGGACTCCACTGTTGACTTGCCGTGCTCTTTTTCATCTCCAGGAACTGAGGGAGCGTGTGCTGCGTGGTAAATACAGGATTCCCTTCTATATGTCCACCGACTGTGAGAACTTGCTCAAGAAGTTCCTCATCCTGAACCCCTCCAAAAGAGGCAGCCTCGAGGTACGCTGCACATCATTGACACAGAAACACAAAAAACACAACATACATACAAGATACAGGGTAACACATTTATACTCAGCTAGTGCTAAACAAATATCTATCTAGATTAATTAGCATTTTTTTGTTGTATTGTTTTGTGTCTTATTGTAAATTGAACAATAATTTCAATATGCTAAATCTAAACTCACTCACTAAATGTGGTTGCACTAAAGTTAGATGGATGGTAACATGATGGGCCTTGATAGGAAGCAAGAGACAAAGAATCATGCTTTCTATTTGCATTGCTTTATCACATTATAGGTGTTACTGAATAACGTATTGATTCATTTTTTGCCTTTGGCCTTTCTGTGCTTGACCTGCTAAATGTTAAAGCATGGCAAAAATACTGTAAATATGACCCAAGTCTGATTATTAGAATTCAGTCCCTTGACTGAATTTTTTAATGTTTAGCACAAGTACGCTTCTCAGTGGTTGGGCTTGATTCAGTCTGCATCTCAATAAACTATAACCAAGCAAATCTACATGCTCATCATTTTATGTTGTTGTGCCTGAGGACAGATGAATTGTCTAAGTAGTGATATTGCACGCCTCTTGATTTTTTTCTTTTTCTCCTTTCCTAACTTCTCCTCCCTCATCCACTGCCACTGCTTTTGCCTCTTTATCCTCTGCGATGTCTCATGTCTCCCTGTATCTGTCTGTTTGGCTTGTTCCCAGCAGCAGATAATGAGGGATCGGTGGATGAATGTGGGCTATGACGAAGAAGAACTCAAACCCTACATAGAACCCCAGCCAGATTATAAGGACCCCAGGAGGACAGGTGGGAATGGAAACAGTCAAAAGCAATATATTTGTTTGATTCGTTTCCCACACACAGACACACTTGAGCACATATGTTGTTTTTCTCCACTCGCACACAATGGTAATTCATTTTAGGGAGAGATCTCAACCCACAATATGCTCATTTAATTCTAAATTGGTTTTACTGTGTGTGTGTGTGCAGACATTATGCTGCAGATGGGATTCTCTCAGGAGGAGATCCAGGAATCCCTGGTGAGCCAGAGGTACAATGATGTGATGGCGACATACCTGCTGCTGGACTATAGGAACTCTGAGGTACACTGCATCTCACAACTATGCACCTTCATTTTACATACAGTTGTTAATTTGTGATCACCTGAAGCTGCTTATGTGTGTATTTCTGACACACACATATTAAGAGCTGTTTTTTTTGTTTGTTTTTTTTTACACAGCTGGATGAAGGTTGCATCAAGCCCCGGCCAGGAAGTGATGTAAGCAACATAAACGCCCCCTCCCCGCCTCACAAGGTACAATGATAGCATACTCTAATACTAGCTAACACCTGGTTTGAACATGAGTCCTGAAGGGGACATGAGCACAGTGACTTGTTCCTGACAGAAAACACACAACTGGAACCCGCTTTAATGTAGAATTTAAACCAAAATACACAAGAACAGATAAGCAACCCCACTCACAGGTCACTTATCTCCCAGTGTGTATGAATACTATCTGTGACATGTACAAACACAGTGATCTGTGTGTCCATCTTGCCTTTTTAAGGTACAGCGCAGTGTGTCGTCCAACCAGAAGCCTCAGAACCGCAGAACCACCGACCAGGGTGAGATTGGTGTGTGTCAGAGAGGAAGAGGGTGAAGTATGAAGGGATGTGTGGTAAAGAGGGTTAGGAAGGAAGGAAACGTGAAAGTTCACAATCGAGGATTAGATGTGATGGCTGTCTGTCAGAAACTGCGGGACAGAAGATGGTAAAAATGCCTGCGTTGCAGGTTGACTCGTAGTTTTGTTCATACTGTATGTTGGTATAGTTTCCAGTCCTGTAGCATGTGGAGAAAATAATTATACGAAGGATTCAAGGTGTTTAAAGATGTGATTCTTCTTGTGATTCTTTTTTGTGTTCTAAAATGGGTCTTGTAGACATTTGTGGAAAAGGCAGGAGTGGACAGAAGGTAGAGAAAAATTAATAGAGCAAGGTGTGGTCTTTGGTGTAAGAGACGGGTGGAGTTGAAGGGGGACAAGATTGATTTGAGAGAAGTGGGCAGGCATATTGAGTAAAGGGAAGCCAAAACAGAAAGCTTCTGTTAGAAGTGAGTGAGATCAGATCAGAGGATGAAGCAGATGGGGGGCTAGGGGTAGGAAAGGTTAAAGCACAGTGATTAACTTTCTGATGCAGTGTCTCCCGGTTTTTCTTCTTTAGGCTCCTCCTACTCTAAGAGGGGGGGTCAAGCAGACAACCGAACAGCAGCGGAGGATTCTGGGAGGAAGGGTTCGTCAGGCAGCTCCACCACCAAGGTGCCGGCCAGCCCACTGGTCTCTTCTGACCGCAAGAAGAGCGCCACGCCCTCCACTGTGAGATCAAACTGCCACACTGCTTAAATGACATTGAACTCGAATTTGTAACCAAAAATAATGACAATTTAATTAACCACTGATGTAGGTAATGCGCCATTTTTACATCGGAGCTTGTCGTAGTAGGAAAAGTACAGGTGCTACCAATATAAACAGTGGCTCCATTCTGTTTAAGTATAAACCAAGACAGTCTGACTGTGTCCAATATGAAACTGAACCATCCTGATTGAATCATCATTTATTATATTATTTGCACTTTTGCTTTTCCCACTGTGGCATGTCAGAATGTCTTATGTGAAAAAGACCTTTTTTATTTTCTCAGTTCCACCCGGTTCTGTCTCCCAGTCAGCTGGCACCAACTAACAGCTGTTAAGGCTGTAATTATAACTTATTGAACAAGTGGCTGTCAGTGGTGTCAGCCAACAGAGTAATATGAAATGGATAAAAATATTGTTCTGACAGTGTATTGTACCCATATTCATTTTCTCAAATATTTCATAGTTTGCCCCACTGTCTCCATGTGGTATTGTTTTTGTGTAAAATGGTATGTGTGCAGTTTAGTCCCTTCACAACCTTTATTCACTTACACAAGTTGTTTTTGATTCCATTTTTTTCCCATGCCTCTGTGGGCACGAACAAACTGTGCCTGATTCATATTTCTCTTACTCTACTGTTAGTTTTGCACCACATAATCCCTGTGTAAAGCTCTGCCCAGCCTCAGGACTAATTTATCAGGGTAATGGTGAAGCACCTTTGTGGGTCTGCATGGGCTTTAAATGACGATTAAAGATGACTGTGGTAAAATGAAATGGATTTCTAAGTGTGCGGATAATTCTGACAGAGAAGCTGATTTGTTAAGATACTGTTTTGAAATAATCATATGAAGATTTAATTAGTTTTGTTCTTACTGATCATGAAGATTGGTATAATTGATCACCGGTATTGTCGTTTGTTCGTCCTCTGTCCACTGCACTGATCTCTCATCTTATCTCTGTCTCAATCATTTTAACAGTCATATCGTTTTCTTCCTCTCTCCCTTCAGAATAGCATCCTGTCCACCGGTACAAGTCGCAGTCGGAACTCTCCACTGACTGAAAGAGCCACACTGGGACAAGGCATCCAGAATGGCAAAGACAGGTACAAACACACACAATGTAAAAAAAAAAAAAAAGGAAAAAAAAAAAGTCTATTTAAAATACCAGGGCAGCTTTACGCATACACTATCGTCACTGGAAACCTAAGTAGTTGCTGTGAACAAACACACTCGCCATGGTTTGTGAATGAAGCTGGTCCACAGCTGTCTCAGTGACTGAATCCCAGACCTTGGCTGGTACTCTCCAGAGCATTGCCAGCTGGCTCAGGGAGGCCCACAGCCTTCTCCCAGGGTGGTGTGAGCTCTCCTGGACAAGGAGGCTCTCTTGGGAATTAAGGCCAAACTTCCAATAGATTACAGATTCCCCGAGATGGTCTGATGGAGCCTTGCCAGTAGGTTCACAGACATGCACGCATTCACTCGCGCAGAGTGGCACGCAGCAACGTTCATTTGTTGTTTTCGTGAACTTTTCTTCTGTTCTTTTCTCCTAATAAAGTTTACTTCTTTACATTGTCATAGAGATCAACTTTCCTTAATACTGCAGTAGATTAAACGTGACGTTTTGTACAAAATCAGGTGCGAAATCATCAAAATCAAAAATCATCAATCAAACGTTTCATAATAAAAATATTTGTTTAAAAAGCAAGTTTTCCTAAAATTGAAGGTCCAATCTATCTTCTCCTCTGTTTTTTCATTGTACTTGGATATTCCAAAGTGTGATATTCCCTCCCTTATCTCCTTTAAATTTTTATCTTAAATGTAGTTCATCGTTCCAGCTCTTTCTTCTACAAACACACCAAAAAAAACTGCTTAATACGAACTGCGAACGTCACCTTCTGACCGATACATCTCCTACATGTCCACACGTACAGCTCGGTGAACATCACTCATGCTTAACTAGTCTTATGCTTTGTGTGCCTTTTCATAAGCATTAAGCCAGACCATAATCCCTACTATGTTGCAGTGCTCATTGTTCATTACTACTTTATCATGTACCACTTTCAAATGACCCCTTTGTTCCCACAGCACAGCAGACTTACATTAGACATAAAAATAACATTTTGTCCATGCCTGTTAGCGCTGCGTGGGTTTGAACGGGTCATCTGAAACAGCATTGCTCTTTTTATTATTACTGTGGGTCTGTTAGCTAACTTAGTGGTTGTCATCTGCTTTGATTTTAAAGTGACTTTATTTGATCATCATTAATGCTTTGAAGTTTGGGCTTTTGTTCTTGTTACACACCCTCTCCCCACCCCCCACCCCAATTATTCTTTTCTTCCCCTTTTTTTTTCTAATTTTCTTAATTTGTTCTTCTTTTATCTGCATCTGAGCTTTTGTCCCCGTGGAGCCAAATTCACTGCCCTTTTCCTGCCACCTCCTTTCTGTTCCCTTTTTGTCTTTACATTAATCTTTCTTCTCTTTCTGTTTCTCCTTTCTCTGTCTGAGGAGATTAGGAAAACTTCTGATGGAAAATTAACTCTTGATTGGCATTATATGGTCCCTATACTTGCCTCTTAATAGGCTTACACACAAAAAAAAATACCAACCCTCACACACACTGACTGCATCTCATTGGCATACACACAAGCTGAAACATACAGGTCACACAAGCTCAAAGTCTTGCCACATACTGGGTTTTCCAGTGAATGCAGTTAGTTTTCCATCACTAACCAAGCTAATCCCTGTCAGAAAGTGTGTGTTTGTCTTAGCTATGTGTAATTAGCAGCTGTTTTGTTGGCCTCTATAAATGCCCCCCTCTCTCATTGCTTATTCCTCCGATGTTTGTTTCTCTGTGTGGATAAAGTTTGAGCTGTCAGTAATGTGCAGAGCTTTGTAGCCCATAGCAACGTTGCTGATTAAGTGAGTTCAGGAAGTAGGCAGTGTTGTTTTGCTGAAGTAAGTCAATAAAATGTTCTCTGCTCCTGATACGGTCTAAATTCTGTACAGTGGAACAGGAATGATTGGAGAGGAAAAGTCAGGCACCTGACAGGCAGAAGTCAGGAGGCAGGTCAGACTTATAAAACTGCTCAGAGGTCAGAGTGATCATCCCATAACAGGACTAACAGCTTTACATCCTGGCAGACAAAGAAATGCAGAACCTTACCAGTCCAGTTTTACCTGAAAAAGAGCCCAAGTTGTAAATTTAAACTCTCTTGTAAGACTGCAACTAACATCAATTTTCAGTATTGATCAATTTGCAGATCATTTTCTTGATTAATCAATTAAACATGTGAAAATTGGACGGAAGACATACAGAAAGCTTTGTTAAGATACAAGAAATCAAAGGCATATTTATTACACTGAAAGGATATTTGTAAGAAAAGTTAGTTTTTTTTTCTTCTAATATGAGGGCCTTTTACAGACACAGTAGTCCACTAATGAAGTGTTGGGTTATTCTCATTCTTTGTCACAATTATTTGGATTTTGTTGCTTTGCACATTTCTGTCTGACTTTATCTGTTTATTTTAGGATGTTTTCATTTTCTCCTTGCCAATAGAAAAATGTGTGTTGGTCTTTTGTGCACTGCCTTTTGTGTCGGGTAGATTTTTGTACAGAGATACAGTCGTCCTTTGATTGTGGTTTGTGTTTTTTAAACCCCAGTGAAGCAGTGATGGCAGAAAAAAGACCAACTTGTCTTCTTTGTTCAAGCTTGTTGCTTTAAGTGTTTTCTCTCCTTTGTGTCCACTTCCTGTGTTCTTCCTCCTGTGTTTCTGTTCTCTGTCCTCCTCTCTTCCTCACTCCCCACCCCCACCCTCACCCCTTACTGTGTTTGATAAGTGCTGCTTCTAACCATGCTTCACCTCACCTCCCTGCCCACCCACACACAAACCCCGCCCGGTGTGTTTGCCTGTCTGTGAATGTTTGAATGTATGTTTGATCGGGTGACGTTACAATGCATTTCTCCTGTGTTGCTCACGTTTATGGGTGTGTTTGCACGTGTGTGTGTGTGTGTGTGTGTGTGTGTGTGTGTGTGTGTGTGTGTGTGTGTGTGTGTGTGTGTGTGTGTGT
>JAUBNQ010000010.1:12121839-12145532 GCA_032353495.1 Ctenopoma kingsleyae | reverse complement strand
CTTTTTTGCTGCCACAATGTGAAGAGCTGTGATGTCACCTTAGGGACCTGATTACGCCCAACTGATCATGTTAACGTGAGGGTCCCAGAGCCGAAAGACAGGAGCGACAAAATTACAGGTTGAAGGAATTCTCTCTGAGAAAAGACAACGTATTGTGTGTATGTTCATCTACATGCTAATTTGCGTGTTTCTACTCCTACTGTCGTGTGTGTGTGTGTGTGTGTGTGTGTATACGCGTGTATCAGTGTGAGTTGGGCTGCTCAACTTTGAGTCCAACCAGTGATGGAGGCATCTGCCCTGCAGCAGAAGAGGAGGAGGCGCTGGGAGGAGAGGCCCTGAGGCCGGAGCTCCCGGTGGAGGAGGGGGTCACTGCGGGCCGGATAAGCGGAGGTGGAGGGTGGTTGTGGGGAGCTCGGTTCTGGAGCGGGCGAGTCTGCAGAGGAGGAGGCTGACGGAGGAGACTGGGGGGAGCAGATGGAGGTGCAGGGCGCAGCAGTGGAGGAGGCTGTGACAGAGAGGAATGGGTCTGAGTAGAGGAGGTGGGAGACGAGCTGCTGGCAGCATCTGAAGGAGAGTTCTCCATTTTGACCTGAGGGGAGGGAGGAGGACAAGCAAAGCAGATAAAGATAAGAAGACAGTTGGATGGCAGTTGTGAGTGAAGAAAGACGGGGGAGGGGATGGGGGACGGATGTCCTGCTCGCTCACTGACCAAGAGGAAACTCACTCAGATTTAAAGAAGAAAACCACCTGCTCCTTCTGTTAAATAACCTCAGAACTATGATGGACGCGTTTCACATGAAGAAATGATTCAACAAGAACTGGAAACTCTGAGCAAGCTGAGTCTTGTGTGAGTCAGCATGAAGCTGATAGTACTGATAATGACATGAACATACTGTCTTCAGGTTTCATTGTTATGTGTCACAGTTAATCACCTAACAGACATTTTTGTCGTCTCCATTATTCATTTACTCCTTCCAATATAGTACTGATGAGTACTGTCTGTGTGGTCAAAGCGTGGTGTGACCGACTCTGTGCCAACGAGCTCCATTGTTCTAAAACTATTCAAAACACAGGAAACACCTTAAAAACCTCTGCTTTCTTGTGTATTCTGAGAAGTCGAACTGGATTCAGTAGCATGACAGTGGTAACAACCAGACCTACATTGGTTGGGGGTGTCAATAAGTGTTTAGAGACTGGAAGAGAATTAAATACTGTCTAAAAAGTGTGGATGGAGAATAGAAAGTTAAAAAATATGGAACTTTTTTACCCATTGATGGATTAATATGAAATATTATATTTTATAAAACATATTTAGAAAATGTGGTTTTAACATGGTATTGAAGAGGGCATTAGTGGGATTTGTTAGATTTTGAAGGACCCCGTTCTTCGTAACTACACCGTGTCCATCAGGTCTCACCTCATCCTCCTCAGCGGCTCCATCTGTAGCTACTGCCATCTCCTCGCTGCTCCTCCTGGGGTCTCTCTGTTCTCGGCTGGTGGCTACCTGCTCGGCTGCCCACTCCCTCAGCACCTCATCCAGGTTAAACCTGCGCCGGTAGCTCACGAAGAATGAACTCACCTGACCAGACAGGAACAGAATCAGAGAAATGAGAGTTGTGCTGCATTCAGGGACTCAATGACTGAAACCGGAGGGCAGAAGACGACAAATGAAACAAAAGCTGACTGGCTGAAGTTCTCGGAAATGTTCCCCCGAGGATGCTCACCTGAGCCGGCGTCTTGGTCCCAATCACCTCTGCAATGGCTGAGAAGTCTTTACCATAACGACGGATAGCTGGAAAGGAAATAGAAGAAAAACATCAGCTTAATGTGTTTATACGTCACCCACAATCACTGCACTGCCATCAATGAGCAGCAGAACAGAAGGTGTTTCAGCTGTGTTTTTTTAGTCGTCCCCCTCTCACGCGTTCAGTGGAGCTGATACACTCCTATTTAATCAATCCATCTGTCTACACAACCTGTGGAACAGCTCGTGCTTCAGTTGTGCTTTAAGCATGTAACTGCAGCCTTTAGAATATTTTTATGCTTCAAGTCTATGACACAACGACTGTGTGTTGGGCTCTCAATGCTTCCAAAACATGGATGACCTACGCTCTGCACTGTTCCTGAATGCCTCTAGCAGCTGCTGCAGCTTGCAGCTGCTGACGTGCTGCTCATGCTCCACTTTCTATGTTGACAAGATGTTAAGAGTGAGAAAGCACAAGCAGTGTGAACATGGAGTGAGCAGACTTGTTGATGTGTCTTCTGTGTGGTCGGCTGCACCTGCTTCACGCTCACTGCATTACACACTTTTAAGTACGTCAGCTTCTGTTTGAACTGCTCTAGTCTATTAAAAATTTTAGGGAACTCAGCCCTCATGTTTCAGGCACCAGTTATGTTGTGTGCTAATGAATATAACTGTGGCCGAACTGTCAGAGTTCACACTCCTGCTACACTGACACTGAAGTCAAGAGCAGGCTAAACTATATTATATTTTAGGTCTGATTGATGTTTGCTCAGTGAGATTCACCGTTTTTTCCTGGTCTTGTAATTTACTTGTCATGTTGCCATCTGAATAGTTATTCAGTAACAGTAATAAATCTTACTAACCTTCTGTTGGCCTTGCTAGCATCAGAACAATCTGTCTGGTTATTGTTACCACATCAATCATTAATGCGTGTTTGTTTTCTTCACCTGTTGCCTCCAGTGTTTCTAATGCTACATCAGTCATTCAGACTTTATCACTATGCTGTTGGGAGTCACACTAACAATAAGTATTATAATTACTATACATAATATACCTCAAGTGATTTTTTCCTCATCTGACCTATTAGTTTGTCTACAACAAACTAAAAGGTAATTTATAACATTCCTATTTTCCCTCCTTTCTGCTACATCTGAAGAACTGAAAAGATTAGATATAATCATCAGATCAAAACTACAAGGGTGTTTGAGATGCAGTTTTCACACCGGGAAACAGCAGCACAGACTTCTAGCACTGTTCTTGCATTAACTGTTAGGTGGCTCTGATATTTTAGAGGGAATAATGGTTCAATGCAAATGACATACAGTCTCCAAAAAGAGTTGTAATTCATCATCATCATCATCATCATGCCAATCTGCCTTTGGCTTTACTCATCTTTAGGGCTCATCAGGAACTCTTTCTTTCTGCACGTGTAGAATATGAATATGAGGTGAATGTGAGGTATGTATGATGACCCCTGCCATATGAAGTGACTCTGTAGGAAAAGAAGGATGATGCTGGTGTAGTTCTCACTCACCCTGCACAGCCAGGAGCTGCTCCTCTGTGGTCCAACGAGAGTTCATCTTAGGGGCAGGCTGAGAGAGGTGGGGGGAGGAAGTGGGTGGTGAGACAGAAAAGGAGAGAGGGTGAAAATGACAGCATGAGAGCAAAGAGCAGATTAAGACTAATCTCACTCCCACAAGGGGTGAAATAATATCTGGAGGGAGTCGGAGAAGGACAGAGTGAATAAATGAAAGACATGAGGGACAAACTGAACAGAGATCAGAGACAAGTGAATAAGAACCAAAGTCCAAAAGGGATTTGAAAGAAGGAAAATGTAGAGAAAGAAGTGAAAAGACTAAGCTGTACTAAAACACTTACCTCAGCAGGTTTGAAAACATCAATCCCTTCATTTAGGCCCTGTTTCAAACTGCTGTTGTTCTGTTTAATAGACTGAACCTGAGAGAAAGAGACAGTGTATTAAGTTTTGGAACAAAAGTACATACACAATTTATCTTCTGCACTTAATAATCAGCCATGTTGTTCTACTGACACTGAAAGATGATGAAAGGATTCACAGTTAAACCATTAACAGTAAAAAATATATTTTACATTCTAATTTTTCTGGTAATGTTCCCATCAGCTCTTCCATCCCCACGTGTCCTGTAAGTGTGGTTCTCATGGAGCAACATTTCACTTTGCCAAGCACCTACTTGTAGTACATTCACACTAACAAGAAAGCATACCTCTCAGATACTGAATTCATTGTCATGTACATTTGTCACAGAAAAATGTGACAATTTATTATGACACTGCTGTGCCACAAATCAATGAGGGTGGTGTTACATTACACATAATAAATTGTGTGTATGTTCTTTAAAACTTTCACCACAAGAACAGAAGTTTAATTAATCAGATGCTCAATGTATTTACAGATTAGATCAAATGCCAGATTAAACACACATAACTTTCGTACCTGTCTCTTGAGTGAAACTAGCTGTGTGTCTAGCTGTCGTATAGAAAACACTCCAGCATCGTGAGAGGCTGAAAGGGACATGATGTCTCCCTGCTCCAGGTGCATGCCTTTGGGTGGCCTGCGGCGGGCTCTGAGTGGGTGGTGGCGGTACTGAGCCCCAATATTCTCCTTCTTCACTGGCCCAGAGCGACTGGGGGTGGCCTTGTCAGAGCCGGTGCTGGTGGGGTTCTGTTTCACTGCCTGTGTGGACACAGCAATAACACAAATATTAGAGACCTACTTCAGATTGAGACATTTTTACAAGTACAGCAACAAGAAGAATATATTCATGTATAATAGATGTAGCTCAAATTGAAGGATATTGCTAGCATTGATTTGGCTAGGCTGATCTCTTCAGGCATGTCAGACTAGTAAAACACAAAAATGAGTTTATATAAGAATGCACATGCTCTGTCAGTCTCACTGTTTTCTACCGCTCACCTCCTTCTTGGCATCGATCTCAAAGTCACTATCACTGCCAGGGTCGCCTTCCACCAAGTCATCATTACTGGAAGAACAAAAGAATTGTTAAGCTTTGTGCCCTTTCTGTTGTCTTAATTTAAACTATGATTTCAAAATTATTTTTAAATGCTCAAACATATCATCTGAAAATGACAAGAAACAATAGCAAAGAATCTTATATACACAAAACAGGAGTTATCAAGTGTTATTTTACTAAGGAGGTTTAAACATGTCAGATCTCAGATTTAATTAAAGTTAGAAAAAGTTAAAGTTAATTATGGGAACTTAAATGCCCAATAAGCAAAATCTGGTACTTTTACCGTTTGGCTCCGTCTTCAGTTGCCTGATTAATGTGAAGGCAAGTCTACCCATGCCTACAGAGGTTTATCTAAACATCTTGATTTAAGCAAAGGTAGTGAACTTTCTAAATTACACACTAGGACACTGGAACTGCTGAGGAGTGCTCGAGTTGGATGCTATATGGTAGTGATCACACATCTGGCCTGACATAGACATAGGTCTGGCAAGATGTCTCAGGGCCAGGATGAGATGTTAAATAGTGCAGTAACAGACGATCTGGGCAGGCAGTGGCAAGTCACCTTGCTGGAAGTCATTGCACCATCATAAATGATTTTAAAGCTGTTTTCATTCCTTCAATAATATTTAGTCTTTCCTCTGTACATTTCTCTATCTGACCCAGACTTCCATTTTGTCTTTCTTCATATTCATTTCTCCCAAAGGATTATTAAGGTTTCACATCTCCTCACACCTGTCATCTTTCTCTCTCTTGTTGACCAGCCTCCTGGCCTGTCGGTCCATGACTGAGGTCCTGGTCCTGGTCTTCTTCCAGCTGTAATAGTACTTCACCAGACTGGAGATCAGCTTGTCTGGAAGCTGCAGACAAACACAGAAATCAAAACAGAAGCATTAAATATTGATCAATACTGATAACTATATAACTCCCATATGAAATATATGGAATGGGTGTGTGTGATATTTCCTACGTCTCTCACCATCTGCTGGATGCGGTGGAAGCTCTTGCCATGAAAGCTGAAGGCTTGTTCGAAAAGCACTTTATCCTCGACCGTCCACTCATCTGGGAAAGGAGTGAAGTTGGCGAGGTCGGCCAGGGAGCGCTCCACGTCGTGTTTGTGCCACAACAACATGCCCAGAGCCTAAGAGACAGAGACAAAAAACAGACATAAATAAAAGTGCTATAAAAATTTGTGTATCAGAAAATGAGTCTACACCTTATTAGTACTATATACACAACTGTCTATTTAGTTCTATTCACCTTTTGAATTAAAATATAAATTATTCATGATGCATAAAACTGAAACAATCTTTTGTAGAAAATGCAGTTACCTGCTCCATGTTGTACCCATGTTTCTCTTTAGCCATCAGGATGTACTCATCCACTGGAATAAGAGAGAAATTGGTTTAAAATAAAGGAAGATAACAGTAAGAGAAAGAGAAATGAAATGATGGAGAGCAACAAGAAGAGAAGAAAGATGAAGAGAACAGTATGAAGTATGAGAAGAAAACCAGATAGAGAGGATGAACAAAGACAAAAAAGACTAAAGGAAGGAAATTAGAAGGAAAATGGAGGTGAAGACACTAAGGGAGGGTGCATAAAGAGATGAAGAGAGAAGTTTTGATTGCTATTCTCCAGTCAGTACAGAGTCATTAAACTGAAGGTCAGGTTGTTAAGCTTGTACCAGTGAACATGTAGTAGGAGAAGGTGTAGGTATTGTGTGTGGAACTTACACATTGCGTCAGACAGCTGACTGTTGGGACACCAGACCAACATGCTCCTCTGGTCTTTCTCAGTGTAGCGGGAAGGACTGTCTGGTAATGACAACAAAAACAGACATCAGATCTATAAATGATCTATAAATACTCATATATTTAAATCTCACAGTCATATCACTTCTGTGTGCTTCATCTCCTCCAACTCTTAGCATCTTTCAATTCCTAATCTCTCTCTCTCCTGTCAACTAAAAACATCAGGTTAACTTTTGCTTTCCTCCTCCCCCTCTTTTTTCAGGTGTTCTCCTGTCTAGACTCCATCTTTGACTATCCACTTCATTAGGAAAAAAAACAAGAAGGAGACAGCGACAAGTCAGTCGGTGAACTCTTTTGGGAAATCAACACCTGTGCACTGACAAATTGCAGATGCTGTAGAACAGGTAGGCATGGTGATTATTTTCCTCACTGTTCAGCCACTTTACATCTACTACTTATTCAGGGTGTCAGTGTTTCACTCAGAACATTAAGGAAATTGTATTCAAACTAAATAAAACCGTTCTGATGCATCAGAAAACCAGTATTTTAGGCCACCTTTTGTTTATTGGTCCAGATATTATAAATTAAATGAATAATTAATTGAATATCGTAGAGCTAACCATTGTATTTATTGCAGTGTCACAAGTAATAATAATTATTTAACATTTTCTTTTAATGGTAAATGTTGATGCTCTTTATCTTCATCTCTATCCGATTCTTTTAAGGTCTTGAATATCCCAAAAGATAAATTCAACATCTATGTGAACCTGTTAATCCAAGTCGTGTGAAAGAAGCATCTTTCATGTGTTAAACACTGTTTTTGTATTTCCCATAACTGAACAAGGATAATACATCAACAAATATCTGCAAATGATGCAAGTGTCTACACCACCACCTGATTCTTTGTTGTCTGAATGGCTGAATAACTGATGATTTTTAAATTACTCAGTTTTTGTGTATTTTATTCTCATAATAATATTCTCTTCTATGTCCCTGTACTTCAACAGTAACACTGGTCATTTGACCTTCATTGATTTTATCATCTGCATTTCCCTCCTTCCTCCGTTTCACTGTCCTACACATTTCTCTTCACCTCTATGTCTCCTTCTCAGCCCCGATTACCTCTTTAACTCTATTTATCTTCCTTTTCATTCCGCTCTGTAATGTCCAGATCTCTCATGCTTTCTTGTACACCAGCTTACCTGGTTTGAACTCTGGGATCTGAGCCTGGTAGTCTCCTCCCACTCTGATCATGCTGTCTGCAGAGAGAGACACATGATGAACATCAGTTTCTACAACATTTCTTAGTGGAAAAAAAAGACAAACAAGTGGGATAAGTGTTCCCATAAAAAGGCAGAAGTTAAAGTACAAGTTGCAGAGCTGGATCAACAGGATCGTAAGAAGATAAATAACAGAAGTCATGTATAGACTTAACAGACAAACAACCGAGAATGATAAGCACCGTCTATTTGCTATGTTTCACTATTACTTAACCCTGTGTAGCCTCTGCATCAGCAATAACAAAATGGACTATACAAAAAGCTGAGATAACCGCTAAAAGTAGGCAAATGCTTAACCTTGCCCAGGTCTTAGTTATCTTGGTACTGTTCTCTTCTGAAATGTTTATATTGTGGGATCAGGCTTGGCAGAGTCGATAAGCTCTGCCAAGCAAAGTGAGACTGAGCTGTTGTCTCTATTTTTTAAACACAGTTGAATTTCATTTCCCTCCACCATGATGATGTGTTGCACTGATTAATGACTGCTAACCTATAACATAGTTATATGAGAGAGTTATACTAACATAATATAATCAAGCTTAATCCGTCAGATGCTGACACACTGCAGCTCATCATTTATGTAGTCACTAGATGACAGTAACAATAATCACATCTCTTGTTAAATGTGGCCTTGTGTAAAGTACAGTGTCTCTGCTCAATTTCACATTTCATTATGATATACAGCAAACATTTCTTTAGTAAAGATGCTCTTCATTTCATGTGATAACTGTAACAGAGAGACTGCTTTTAATCAACAATTGGAAATACAGTAGTTCTAATGGTTTAACAAGACCATTGCTGTCATATTGTATTCATTTTCCTACTTAGTTGTGACCACTTAGTTATCCAACAATATCATGTACACAGAAAACATGTCCTTATTTGACAAAATTAATATAATGATAAGTAGCAAATATCGTGATATATATAACCACATGGGATATTTTAATCATGATAACATTTTCATCCATATCGGATTCAAATGAGAGAAATCCAGAGAGACAGAAGGAAAAAAAGACTGAAGTTTGACTGCAGATGGGTTAATTGGTGCTGTCGTGAAGTCAGCAAGAGAGAGAAGAGATGGAGAGAGGGTGAAAAGAAGGGAGTGAAGAGAGGCAATGAGAGAAGCAGGGAAGCAGACTGGGAGGAGGAAGAGAGAGATTACTGCTTCCTCAGGGACAGAAAACAGGAAGGGAGGAGAGGGGGTTAATAGAAACTGGAGTAGATGGTTAGAAATGGGTGGAAGGAGGCAGGATGGGGAACAGTGGAGAAAAAAGAAAACTGGTTATAAGGTTGAAAGTAGGCAGAATAGGCAATGTTGTCTGCAAAGAACTGAGAGAGAAATTAGATAAAATGTTGTGGAAGATGGGGAGATGACTGGAAGAAGGAAGAATAGAGGAGGTGGAGGTCTTGATGAAAGTCATGGTTGCAATAATCTGGGTAATGCCTTTTGAAAGATCCATAATTATTCCAGTTCAACTGCTGTTATCAAAATGTGCGTCCCTAGCCCATGAGTTAGATAATAGTTCTAAAATGAAAGATCAACAGCGAGTCAGTGGGTGAAGGAGAGAATGAAGGAAGGACAGATGCATGTGGGCAGAGGATGACAAGGATGAAGAGTGTGGGAAGGGGGCGGAGGAGACAACAGAGGAGAGCAGTGTACAGGGACTATAGAAACACTGCATTAATTGAGTGAATGCAAAGAGAACAGCTGGATTGTCTGTATATGTGTAATGTAAGTACACTTTGCAACATGTCGAACAGCAAACCAGACATTACTTAGCCAGAAAATCTAACTCAGATGGAGCAGACTATACGTTAACATGTGTATAGGTCTCTACCGTGAGCATGCTCCTCATCGCTGCTCTCTTCCTCAGAGTGTGGTTGGCTGTTGCCGTTGGTTACGGTCTTGGCTCTGCTCCTGGACAGGACCCCGGCCCCCGAGCGCTCCATCACTGAGGGCATATCTGGAAGGAGAAAAAAAACAACACACAAATCCTAGATATAAAATTTCACTACTTACACCAACATTCAACAACATTTCTGTCTAAAGTATGATTCAATCTTCCATAAAATCTGTTTTAATTAGCGAGTTGGCTGCTATTTGACTTAATTTGAAACCCTATAAAAACCTACTTCACCCTTGTAAAGTCTAACTGCACCTTCTGCAGTTACACTGGAAGTATTCCCACAATTTTCCCTTGAGCAGAGTTATTTTTCAAACTGTTTTACTGAATGAGGACTCATTCACACTCCACAACTCTCCCTGACTCTCATGATCACTGAACATCTGTCAGTGTCACCTTCTAACTAACTATGTTTCAAATCAAAATGACCTCCGACTGGCAACCGCTGACTGGGACATAATGTGATGAAGATGTCATAACATGGCCTGGTCTTGATTTGTTGGCTAAACGTAATAACTGGTTTAGTAATATAATAACTAGCATCTTCTGCCACCGGGTATTGTCCTAAAGAGCACATCCACACACAATCCACAGGCACTTCTACATCTTGCTCTTCACAGGACTCAAACTGATTAACTCAACCATCTATTGTTACTTCAGCTAATTAAAAACATGCTCCTGTTCTGGGGACACCAACTACAAACGGAACATAAGCAAACAATGTTTTATGAAACACAAGAGCTCAAAGACGTCAATCAACAGAACAGTTCAGGGGTGAGCCAATTAGACTTGACACCTCAACTCAGATCATCTGCTTATACCGCGCATCCAATCCTGTATCAGTACTGTCTTTTTAGCCAGATTTGAAATCTCCATACCTCAATGTGCAGAGCTCATTTGAACCATTCTTGTAAGGTAACCGGGCACTAACAGCTGAGTTGTCAGCTTGGCATGACTGAAGGAGTGTAACACTCAGCAGATACAATTGATTTCATAGTAACTTTATTTAAAAAAAAAAACTCTATTCAGTGTCTCTTGATCACGTCATGACTGATCTTCAATGAGCTTTGCAAAGCCATAATCTGTGCAGATAGTGATGAAACAGATTGGGACGGTTCATATAAGCAATCAAACAAATAATTTTTCCTAACAAAAAAGCCAAACTTTAGATGGTTCCACTCTTTCATCATCTATGATAGCAAACTGAATATCTTTCAGTTTTGGACTAGTTGGACAAAATAAGCTGTTTGAACAGGGTAAACTGGATTGTGGAAAAATGAGCATGATCATTTTCCATTTTAGTTTCTGATATTTTTTGACCAGTTGACTAATTGATAAAATCACCATTAGATTAATTAACATTGAGAACATATCATTGCTGCTTGTTACTTTGCCCCAACCTCATATCAAATGTCCACATATATTCAATTTCACTATAAAGATGTCCAACTGTGATATCCTATTCTTAGCGTGACATTATTTCCAGTCTCCAATATAGATCTATGCATAAACAAAATGAATTCATGCTCCACTCCATGCATGCCAACAAATCAGAATCTGTTTATCAGTATGCAAACATACTTGGCCTTTGCTCCATCATGCAACATAGAATAGAATAACAGAAGGGCAATAAGGTAATAATAAATAACAAATAATACAATAAAACACAAACAAAGTTGAGTCAGCAACACCGCCCCCCCCCACCCCCAACAGCCACAGGAAGCCTCGTCAAAGACAGATCAACACACAAGCAAACAAATGCACAAAACGACCGAGAAGTGGCAGCATGTGAAAAACAACGTGGCGTGGACAACAGGAGAGCACTCCTGCATGAAGGGGGCTCTCATTTTAAGTGTCATTCACAGTCAGAGCTGTGTCATTACGTGGCCAAGCCTCGGTTTCTCCCTCTCTGTATCTCAGGAGTCTCACGGCACAAAAGACGAGCACACAGTTGCGCACGGCAGAAATCTCCTCGTAGATAAACACGGTGCGCTTACAAACGACAGGTGACCCCGGAGAAAAAAGGCATCGACACCACTCACACATCGCAGGACATACACGAGTTCCGTGCGCCGCTCACATTTGCTTTCTTTACCATCACATCAGCAACTTCATCTTCAGTTTCCCAACTTGAAATGCGGCCAAAACAAAGCAGCGGCGCGGAGTGGCAGACTGGCTCATTCCCTCACATTAAATAAAACCAGTTTTACTACTGGATCTCTACAGCCCCAGAGATTAAGTCATTTCTGCCAAACTCCGCGTAGACAATACGCGTGTGTGAGGCTCTCTGGGGGTCTTTGTCTATCTCGGCACCCGGTGGCCCCCACAGAACCACAACAGCTGTCCCCTCTAACTGGACTGAGAACTCGCTCCATTCACACCCATACCAATCTCTCTGTCTATTTAAAACCATCTCGGTGAACCGACATTTGGGGACTCGTGGAAGAGAAAGAGAAGCTCTATGATCCCGCCCCGGGTCACTTTCAGGGAGAGTTGTACAGGGGGGACTGTGGTAGCCTCGGATACTTCGACGGTAGCCTCGATCCCATCCAGTCATAATAAATACTTCTGAACTATGCGAGATTAGATAAATATATAATACATATCTCCCACCCCGAAAAGGTGGGATCTAACTGTAGTAAAGAGTAGTGCTCAACCACACACGTTTATGTTTAGTAGTTAATTTTCACTACACATGACCAGCATATGGAAATTCATGCTTAATTCACGCCACTTTTTAGTACTTAAAGAACAATATAAAACAATGCATACCAAAATGATGATTTGTTTAGCTTTTCTGTAGGTTACTATAAATTGGGTAAAAATGGGTAGTACGCGCCTATCCTCCTTGATGCATATTTTTTGACTCATGCTGACAAGTAATTTGGCCAGCAATGATCCATAAGTGATTAACAATGAGCTCATGAATCTCAGGAGTCACTTTAGTGAACTTACAGTGACATGTTGCATTCGTTAAAGTCAACTCTATTGTTACTTTTTATTCTTTGTATAATCTGTTAAATCTAGATTTGCTTCAAATATATATTAACATATCCGTTGATTTAAAAACTTCCAAAAAGTCTGAGGTGGTGGCTTTACACTCTTTTTTTTTAATCTATGTGAAATGTGTTAAATAAATCAATATTTTCACAGTTTTTCTCAGCCGTCATCTGTGCTGTGTGTCAGACTTTGAAGTCCTTTTGTTTTCCCCACGCTTACGTTGCTGTTACTACTACTAACGCTACTGTCTGCTGCTGGCATGGGGGTAAAAACTCGCTTTCTGGGTCATAATAAGTCAAGTTGGCGGTTTGTTAAGCGACAATTTGGTATCGTCTGGACGGCTTAAGTAATTTCTGGAGGCTGGACAACAAAATTAAGGCCACATTTCTTCCCCCCACCAAAGTGCACTCTGAAGTCAAATCTAGTTGGTCGTTGGGATGCTAACGTTAGCCAGTTAGCTTGCGGCTAGTACGCTCGCGTTACATTAGTAACGTTAACAGTTGGAAGTCGAGATAACAGTCAACACTGTACCTGTGTTTCGTTTCTCTCCGCTTTCCCGCACTCAAAACTTATATGCGCCTCTGTCCGCGGTTTAGAGTCCTCTCCGAAGTGCCAAAAGATAACTATCACACCTCACACGGCTTAATTCTTGCCTAATTGATGAGCACAGTCAGTACAATGAAGTGAACTGCATGGAGAGAGATGGAAGCAGCCGTGAGTGTGTGCCGGGGAGACGGACAACACCCGGAGAAAAGTGAGGTGGACATCCGCCCCGATGCGTTCGCCTCTCCCAACCAACCAGCCGTTTGGATTGACAAAAACTAGTCCTGTGAAACTAGAAAGTGTGGCTTATTATTCAGTTTATATTTTTGTCGTTAACGCGTCACCTGACACATTTCAGCGCTTCTTTTGTCAGTACGTGACAATAAAAAGCTTTGGTTTAAAAAAAAATCAAAAACATATTAAAACTACATACCTACAACTACTAACTATTATGGTTATCTCGTTGAAATAGCGAGCGAAATAAGAGTCTGCTTCATTTTATAGGATGAGTATCTGTTATTAACTCCTAATCTGCCATCTATCAAAATCCCATAAATTAGGGACTACTTTCCAGTGTGTCGGCGGAGGGATTCGTCAGCTGTGCATCTCTGTGCTGAGGCAGGCTGTCCAGACTTGTACTGATGTATGCATGGTGGAGAAAAGGGCAGAAGAGTGTGGCACAACTGAACTGTGTGTGTGTGTGTGTGTGTGTGCGTGTGAGTGTGTGTGTGTGTGTGTGTGTGTGTGTGCGCGCGTACGTGTGAATGTGAATGTCAGAGTATGGAAGAGAGTGCACGTGACTTTGTGCATGAACTGACAATGACTCAGATAAATAGCCTCAATGTACTTTCCTTACAATTCAAAGAGTTCTGTCTTGTGCATGTGTGTGTGCAACAATCTGTGTGTGAGTGCACAGGTGGATGGGTGTGTATGTGTGTCTGTGAGCAGAATAAGGAGTGTTTCATGACAGTTGTAGCAGCGTTTGTCACACCTGATGCTGGTAACAAACACAATAACCCCCCCCCCACGA
This sequence comes from Ctenopoma kingsleyae, assembly GCA_032353495.1. Lineage (NCBI taxonomy): Eukaryota > Metazoa > Chordata > Actinopteri > Anabantiformes > Anabantidae > Ctenopoma > Ctenopoma kingsleyae. The sequence goes on along the minus strand of JAUBNQ010000010.1, from coordinate 12,131,272 downwards.
TAACACATGCACACACAGAACCCGATGTAACCCTCACAAGTGCCTGCTGCTGACATGTATCAGCCTGTTACGTACTCAAGCTTTTTCTATCTCTCCACTTCCTCTCTTTTTTCTATTCCACCTCTTTTCCCCACCTCTTCTTCATCATCCTAGTTCTCATTTTCCCTCCTTATCTCTATATCCATTGTGATCTCTCTTGTTTGTCTTCCACATTTTGCTTATGCTTCCTGCTCCTTTCTATACCTCATTTATTTGCTTGCTTCCTATCCTTGTTTTTAATTTCCTTCTTTTTGCCCCTCTGTCTTCTCCTCTTTCACTACTTTCTCCCTGTCCCTCCTCCCACTTCCCCCATCCTTCTACATTCTGCATATCTGCCCTAATACTACTCTTCCTCCCCCTCTCCACTCTGTTTGTGCCCCCCTATTTGTTTGTTTCTCCTCCTTTTTTCCTCCCCCTGCCTCCCTCATTTCTCCTCATCTATTTCCTTTGCCTCCTCAGCTTTCCTCCACTCCTTAATATTTCTCCCCCTCCCTTGTCGGCTCTTCAACACCCCTCTCACTACCTCTCTTCAGTGATGACTCCTCTACTATGTCTTTCCTGCCTCTCTCCCCTCCTTCCTCCTCTTCATCTCCTTCCTCACCACTCCTCATCATCCTCCTCTTCCTCCTTCCTGTCTCTCTCATGTCGCTTTCAGTGTGTCTCAACACTGTGTGTGCGTACGTGCAAATTCTTCCTTCCCCTCCCCCCATCCTACCCCTATGGTGACACAGTGAAGCAGTTTTGCTTCACTCACCTCCAGCCCCCCCACACACCAACCTCTCTTCTTCCTCTCCCTCCTCTTCCTCAGTCTCTCCTCTCATTTTCACCCCTGCCACCTCCTCCCCTCCTCTCCTCTTCCCCTGTCTCCTCCCGTCCTCTCCTCTCATTAGTCAGTGTCCATGAAACTCACCATTCCACTGTCTCTCCTCTCGCTCAGTCCTCCAGTCCCTAACACATCCTCACTAATGAACAACTGCTACTTCTCTCCCCTCCTCCCCCTCTCTCTTCACCTCTAAGCTCTCCCCTTTTATCCTCCTCCTCTCTCTTCCTCTTTCTGTCCTCCTCCTCTCTCCTTCTCTCCATTCATCACACTCAGTCTATCTCTCCTTACCTCCTCTTCTCGCTCGGTTTCTCTTCGATCTCTCAGAAGTGAGTGTCCCTCCCACGCTGCCTTTAGCTCTCTCCTGTTTCCACTTCTTTCCTCACCCTGCCGTCCCTCCCCTCTTTTCTCTCTACCTGTCTCACTCCCTCGTCTTGCCTGTCTACTCTTCTCACTTTTGTCGAGGTAAGAATGTGTCTGTCTCCTTTGTTGTTTCACTTCCCAGTTTCTCTCCAAATAACTCACCCTCGTTTCCTTGCACCTCACCCTAACTCCTATCCCTCCATCTCTCCCTCCTGTGAAGTCTGAAATCAGAAAAGTCTTTCTCTGTTATCTCAGCAGATGCATTAGTGTAGAATCACATGTGATAGAATGAACTGTTTGTGCACAATACTCACTTTAACAAAGACACACCAAACTGATTCTCTTTGCCTTTACGAACTTATTATCTCATGTTTGCACATATTCTGCCATATGAAACACAGATATAAGTCATTATATGTCTGACACAAGGCGAATCAGAGTGTGTATTTTCAAACTGAAATACATATAAATGTAAAAGATAATGTGCCACTTAATTAATTTGTGTGTGTTCTTCTCTTTTTCATGGTGAACAATAATGTGTTTACCATAACAAGGTATGCTAAAGATTAGGAACAAGTGTCTGAGTTACATATTTGCAAAGATGTTTTAAGTCTGCATTTTGTTCAAAAGTAACAAAATCCAGTATATTAAAAATGCATACTAAACAAATAAATAAACTAGTGTAATGGACTGCGTCGCACAGGGAGATGCTCATTCAGACAGACAGAATATAAATGACTTTTAGCAGTGTCTACTATGGATTCAAATGTTGTGAAAGAAAAGAAAAAGATGAAAACCCAAAACAATCAAATGCTGTATAAAATATTTGGTGACTGATCAAGTTTAAAGGGAGATATAACTGATTTTCGACTTCCTTTCTATGATTTTAGCTTGGGCAGTACAAGTATATGAATTGTATTAAACTTCCCTCTGCCACCCCTATATTAAAATATCTGTTGGCTTGTAAATGAGAAAGTCCTCCATATGATGTTGTCAGGAGGACTTTCAGTTCAGAGTTTTGTTAACTGCAAAAACTGAATACTAAGGAAATTACTATACAGTGTATACTGTATACAATTAGCACAGACATTGATTACACTGCAAAAATCTGAAAGCCTTAGAGGCCCATGTAAGCTGTAACCAACACAAAACAAAAATGCCGTAAAGAACAAACAATATATTGTGCTAAATTGTGCTAAAGGAAAAGCCAGTGGCATCAACAAAAGCAAATATTAGTTAGTGTAGTTACACTCTTTGGCAATGTGGCTGTTAAGAAATATCCTGTGTGCAAATTTGGTATTAGTGATCTGTGAGGTTAGCACAAAAGACTCACTTCACAGCGAGAGAGTAGAAAAATGGAGGGATCATCCTCTTTGGAGTATAACTGTGCTCAATAAATACTGAGGCTACCAAATTGATCCTTATATTCCTTACTTTCAAATGGAAATTTGGTCTTAATTATGGTGATACAGTGGAAAAATTTGGTTGTCTGATTTATCTACTGGGGATCATGAGTAGGCTGTGCAGTGCAAATAGCATCCTTTGGTTAACTTGTTATAGGTGAATGTTTTATCAAGAGGAAATTTTGATCTTAAGATTGCAAACAAGTTATCATCATCAAGATTTGGGGTGCGTGAACATTGTCACTATCTTTCATGGCAATGTGGCCGGGAGCTGTTTGGATAAGCCTCAGAGCAACATTGCCGTCTTACAGTAGGTCCCACTACTAGCAGTGCACAACGACATCCTTATTATCACTATGTTCGCATCACTGCTGCTCATATTCTGTGCTTCAGTGCTCATTATTATCGATAGATTTTTCTCTCCTTCAATTGTGCTATTGATGCAAAGTCTGTGAAAAAGCATTAAAACTACAAAATGGGGCCAAAACTCATCACTTAATTCCAGATTAATTAAATTTTTTTATTTTTTCTGTGTTGATTTAGAGGAAACTGTGAGACTCATCATGTGGAATCCACTGTTTTAATATAACCAGCCTTGAATTATCTCCAATTATTGTACAGATATGCAGCAGATGCACAGCTACATGGAGACAGCAACAGATGTAGACTACATGCACATATACTGCACGCTATTACATCACTGTATCATAGAGATTGTAGAGTGTCCAGTCTATGTGGTATGATTCTGCACTGCAGGGCTTGCTGTGTTGAGACAGGCCTCATCCTCATCCACCATTCTCCTCTGGTTCTTTCCACCCTGCATCTGTTGATTCCCTCTTGCATCCTCCCCCTGCCATGCTTTCTTGCTCATCTCTTCCCATCCAATCCTTCTTCATCCTTCTTCTCTGTCCTCCTCATCCTCTTTTGTCCCAATTCTTTTTTGGTCCGTATAGCCGAGCTGATGTGAGGGATATGTGTAGATATATGAATGTGTGTGTGTGTGTGTGTATACCAATATATGTGTGGGTGGAGGTGGGAGGGGACCAGCTTGAATTTCATTATCTAGTCCTATGAACAAACACACACCGCAGAGAATGCACAGAAAATCTTACATACTATACTTGCATATCTATACAGACAGAAGAAAAAATGTTGCTAAAAAGACTAAGGGTCGATTGTAAGATGATGATGTTTGTCAGACTTGGCTGTGTATAAGGACTGAGACACAGAGACATATACAATGAGCATCAGGCCTCTGGATCAACTCTCTGGGCCTCATCGCGCCCCCTTCTGACACATGAAATAAATAGTTTTTCTACCAACAGCTGAGAGACAGATTCCTGCAAGACAAAAGACTGTAGGCGGGGTTTAGAGACTGGGCCATCTGCGTGCTGGGGAGGGCTGCTCTGTGTGTTCATGCGCGCGTGTGTGTGTGCATGTGTTTGTGTGAGGGAGAGAGGCCTTTATTCTAGACATTATTTGAATTATGAAAAGTGGATAGGCCTGTGAGGGATTGGTTTAATCTTTCTTTTTGCCACAAGCTGATAAGGTTACCTGATAATCTCAAAAAAAGGTTTTTCAGTGGCAACTGGACATGTTCCTTGACGACGTTTTGCCGTTCCAAGTCTGTTTCCAGACTTGAGAAAGCCCCCTGGAATGGAACTAAAACAAGTCCAGTTGCCATTGAAAAACCTTTTTTTGAGATAACCATGACCTGGATGACTGAGAATCTTCACAGATAGTTAGTTACCTGATAAGGTAACATAATACAGACATAATACAGTGTTATCACATTAAAAATTACATTTTATGTTTTATGTGTTAACTTAGGTATTCATAAAGTACAGTTATGTCAAAATGTATTTCCCTCTTCTTTATTCAGATAATGAAACACATTTTAACATGACAAAAAGATAACCCAAGTAAATACAAATTACAGTTTTTAAATGATGACTTCATTTATTAAGGAAGAAAAGCTGTCCACACCTGCCTGGCCCATGTGAAAAAGTAATTGCCCCTAAACCCAAAACCTGGTTGTTCCACACTGCTGCTGGGTAGCAGCAACTGCAATCCAGCGTTTGCAATAGCCTACAATGAGTTTTTCGTATCACTGTGGAGGAATCTGGACCCACTCTTCTTCTCTAATTCAGCCACATTAAAGGATTTTTGAGACTGTTTAAGGTCATGCAACAGCATCTTAATTTGACTAGGCCACTCCAAAACCTTTTTTCAAAAGGAATGAAACATACAAAATGTTAATCTTTGTGTCATCAGTCCAGAAAACTTTGTTCCAGAACTTTTGAGTCTCATCTCTGTACTTGTTTGTGGATTTCTGATTCTCACTACCGATGACAAATTTGTATTTTGTTGTATGGCCTCTGTATTTCTGGTCATAAAGTCTTTGAATGGTAGATTGTGACACCTTCATCCCTGCTCTGTGGAGGTTGGTGGTGATGTTACTGTTGTTTTGGGTTTTTACTTCAGAGCCCTCACAGTCCTTCTGTCATCAGCTGTTGTTGTTTATGTTGCTCCGTACACCTGTGTTTTCTTTTTTCAAGACATTACAAAATTAAATACATAAATTAATTGGCTATGCCCAGTGTTTGTGCAATGCAATGGTCTTCATCTTGATTTATTGACAAGTGCAGTCTTCACAGGTAAAACCCAGAGCTAAAACCAAGAGTAGCCTTTTATTATTTGAACAACTGAACTCACTGTCACTCAACACCACCTTATCGTGGTGGAGGGGTGTGCGTGGCCCAATTGTCCCTGTTGTCGTGGGCTTCATGCCCCTGGTAGAGTCACCCAAGGCAAACTGTTCCTAGGTGACTGAAGAGACAAAAAGCGGTTCGTGACCCCTTATGAGAACATTGGATACCATTTTCCCTCGCCCGGACACAGGTCACCGGGGCCCACCTCTGGAGCCAGGCCTGGAGGTGGGGCTTGATGGCGAGTGGCTAGTGGTTGGGCCTTCACTCATTGGGCCCAGCCGGGCATAGCCTGAACAGGTAACGTGGGTCCCCCTTCCCATGGGCTTATCACCTGTAGAAGGGGCCAAAGAGGTCGGGTGTAGTGTGAGATGGGTGGTGGCCAAAGGCAGGGGCGGTCTGATCCTCGGCTGCAGAAGCTGGCTCTAGGGACGTGGAATGTCACCTTTCTGGGGAGGAAGGAGCCTGAAGTAGTGCGTGAGGTTGAGAGGTTCCAGCTAGATATAGTTGGACTCACCTCGAACCACAGCTTGGACTCTGGAACCAGTCTCCTTGAGAGGGACTGGACTCTCTTCTACTCTGGAGTTGCCCCCGGTGAGAGGCACTGAGCAGGTTTGGGCATACTTATTGCCCCCCGGCTCTGGCGCTGTACATTGGGGTTTACCCCAGTGGACGAGAGGGTAGCCTCTCTTTGCCTTCGAGTGGGGGGACGGGTCCTAACTGTTGTCCGAACACAGTCTGGAGTACCCACCCATACTGGGGTCTCTGGAGGGGGCGCTAGAGAGCTTACCTGCTGGGGACTCCATCGTTCTGCTGGGGGACTTCAGTGCTCATGTGGGCAATGACAGTGAGATTATTATTGGACTTTTGTGCTCGTCACGGATTGTCCATAACGAACTATATTCAGACATAGGGGTGTCCATATGTGCACCTGGCAGTTTGATGATCGATCTTTGGGCCGGCCAATATATTATAAATAATTTTTATCGACAATGCAACTGCATTGGTTGATTTTCTTGAAGGACATTGGGCTAATCCAATGAAATCTCTCAGCCCTCCTTGGCCCGCCCTGTCCTCCCCTTTTTAACCAAGGTTATCAAATTTTGCCCTTTGAGCTGAGCTGGAGAATAGTTGCTATGGACAAACCAAAAAAGCACAAGGCGGGCGCAGAAAAGCTCAGAGAAAAAAAGCCACCACAAGTTCTACTGCTGCAGCAGCTAGTGCAGGGCCGGAGGAGGAGGCAGAATTAGTGATTCAGGAAGATACGTCGGAGGAGGAGGAGAGAGACGTGGCCCAGGGAAAGATTGAGGAAGAGGTCAGCTTAGCTACTGTCAGCCTGGTAAATAATAATAATAGTGAATTAAAACAGAAAACATAAAAAAAGAAAAAAGTTAGAAGAGTTATAATGAATACGATTATGGTTATATTATTATTAGAGATACATCTTCGCTAAATAGTATCTGGGCCAAAAGTGTACAAATGCTCAACATAGGAAATTATTACAAGACTTATTTTATTCAGTCAGACTTAAAACATGCATAATATTATTAATTAATATATTCAATTATATTAATATTGTAATTATATTATATATTATATTATATTGTAATTTTCTTTGCTATGGTTTGCTGGGGCAGCAGCTTGAAGGTGGCAGACGCTAAAAGGCTGGACAAATTAATCAGGAGGGCTGGTTCAGTTCTGGGAGTAGAGCTGGACCCTCTACATGTTGTAGCTGAGAGGAGGATACTGTCTAAACTCCTCTCAATCTTGGACAATCCCTCCCACCCACTTCACAGTGTCCTGGCTCGACAGAGGAGCATGTTCACCCAGAGACTGATCAATGTCAAGTTCTCCACAGAGACACAGGAGATCATTTCTTCCTGTGGTCATAAAACTGTACAACTCCTCTCCTTTAGGTTAGGGGTCGGGGTGATGAAAACTATAATAATCATATTTATATTATATTTATAATGCAATAACCCACTACATTACACACCGGACTGACTATGACCAGAAATTACATAGTTTTGATTTACTTTTATTATTATTTTTTACCTATTTTTGTTCTGTAAATTGAGTATTTGTGTTGGTTAATCTTTTCTGGGTATGGTTCTTTTTTTCTTTCTATCTTCTTTCGTTTGAACGGAGAGCTGCTGTAACATGCCAAAATAATTTCCCTCTGGGATTAATAAAGTGTTTTGAATCTTGAATATTGAATCTGAATTATCCTATGGAGTTATGTGTCATTTGTGTTCAAAACTACAGTTTTGTGCACAAACTGTGTGTGTATGAGAGAGAGAATTGCCTTTATAGCCTTCATTTTTTAAAAATGCTATGAGTAGATTTGGTGTCCAACTGGTATTTTTGCTTGCCATTAAGTTACAGTTTGCAGGTGTTACAGCTTACAGTTATTGTTATCATGTAATATTAGTAAAACTTTGTTTTGCTATCTCTCTGTTCACCTAATTATTTAAACTATACCTTAACTGATCCCTGCTCTTTCTTTCCTTTGTCTGCCTGTCTCTGCATCTCTCTGTCTATCTTTCTCTCTCTCATTCTCTCTCTGTTTTTCATACTTTAAGGTGCCACTTTGATGAGGAGCTCTTTTTTCTATATTGATATATGGTCTTACTTTGGGCATAATTGTGTATGTGAATAAACAGTATATTTCATAAAACACTGAAAAGACATCTCTAACAGTGTTTCTTTGACATCCACTTTCACTTCAAGGTGGGAATTGTGACACTGTGGCCAAGATGAATCCCTGAGTAGTGAAAGAGCATATCAATTTTTTAACATGATTACTCTCTTCCTTGTAGGCTGCTGCGCTTTATTTAAATTTTTGAAATCACACAACGTGCACATATATCCCCTGGTATGTCATGTGCTTTCACATATCTTATAAATAATCATAGCCGCCATGACCTAGTCCAGCCCTGACTCAACCTGTGGGTTATCTGTTGATGTGAGCACTGACCACCCTCCCAAAAGCAGTGATGGAAGCAGTGTTGGCTACAAACGACGGGGAAGAAGATGAGCAGCACCCACGGGCATAACGTTTTTTTAAAAGGCAGGTTTGGTCTCCATGCAGTTTTTACCATCCAAAAACAATATATTAAATGGATACTGGTCAAGCACTAGGACCAAGCAGAAACCGGCCGCTCAAGCTGAAGCCTGTTTCCCTTTAGACCGCCCACAAGCTCATCGATTGGCTCTGCCATTTCTTGCTAACGTGTGATTGGCCGTCCCCGCTGTCACTCCATCTGGTTGTAAACAGCGCCTGGACTTGCACACCAGTGTTTTGCAGGTTGGCCAGGAGTCCGTGTTCATCTGCCTCATCTGTAAGTTGTTAACATGTTGAGCGTTTGTTCTGCCTGGGTCACGTCAGCTAGACGGATTTTAATATCAGAACTGGATAACAAAGGGAATAGTGAACTTAAAAGTAACAATAGAAAACTAGAAGAACTACTAGAAAACACAGTGAACTGAGAAAGAGTTTGTGTTTGTATTTAAAAGCCTCTAGGCTGTAGTTTTATACATATTTTCATCATCATCAACTTCATATTGTTTTTAGGTGTAGGGGAGATATCATGGCACATGTCATGGTACACCCCCGTACTCAAGCCAATGGTGTCCCCCCCACCTCTGAAATCAAAATTTCGTCCATGGCAGCACCTCTATCATACTTAAACACAATATTTTCTTGCATTAGTGGGAAAGATTCGTCTTATTGGATGAAATGCATCTTGTGCCTGTATAAAGACATCAACATTTTTAAACTCCCTGTCCAATCTACAGAAGAACATTGTGGTAAGCTAAATCAATGGTAAACACCAGTGAATTAACTTCAGTTATCACGATTAGCCTGGATAAGAGCTTGGGGTGAGCTTTGTGTCTGACGTTAGGTGAACGTTTTCTTCTCTTGGTGATAGGCTGGTTATTCGAATCACTAATATTATCTTGGACTTTGTAAAACTTAGGTTAACAATGTACATGCTGTGTAAACGTCCTAATACTCAAAGTCAGCGTTCTGTTGTTATTAACATTTACTTGTACTTGTACTTTCATTACTCAAGTACAATTAGTTATAGAATACTTGT